>JANZLQ010000057.1:20275285-20303796 GCA_026212715.1 Elanus axillaris
GGGTCTTCTCCCAGGATCCAACCCCCCACCCTATGTCCCCATGTCCCCTCCTCCAGGTCCCCTCCCTGGTACCCCCCATCCCACCCCGTGGCCCTTCAGCCCCACACTCCAGCCAGAGCATCCCACCAGGCCACTCTGTTCCCAGGGACTGGGACAGGGATGAGGACAGGGATGGCCGGGGGCTGTTGGGCAGGACCCTCTCTGACCCACCGGTGTCCTGCCACCGGGTCCGGGGCCTCTTCGAGGTGCCTGGCCTCCACGTTCCCTTTTGCTCCCAGATTCTTGCACCTGGGCTGCTATTTTTTCCCCCCTTCCCTTCATCTGTTGATGGAAACGATTTACAACCGGCTTACACGGGCCGCCTGATCTGGGCCTTCGCTGGACGGTCAGATTAACCGAGGGTCCTTCTGATAAAGATAATTACAAGGGGACTCCGCATTAACTTTGCATTATTAAAGAAAGACCCAAATCTCCCCTCGCAAGCTGTTCCCGGGATTAGCAGAACAATAACTTTCATTTAGGATAATTGCCGTGGCCGGCGCTGGGGGCTGGCGGGGGGGGGCACCCTCTGGGCCATCACGCTTCGCACCAAGAAAGGCAAATGGGTGCGAGGGGAGCGGGAGGGGTGTGTGGGGGGTCATGGTCCCAAAACCATCAAGCAGCTGGGGGGCCCCACGTGCTTGGGACGCAGAGATTCCCCGGGACATCCCCACCTGGGGCTGCCCCCCGCCCGGGGACAGGGCACCCCGGGGTCCCCTTGGGCACCTTCGCTTCGCCAGAGTGGTTTTGCCGCAGTTTTGCTGGAATCAGAGACTTTCACTGTCAGGCAGGGAGGATCTGCCACAGTAATTAGAAGCCATAATCCAGCCACCACCCACAACAAATTTCCTGTCCGAGCAGATATTAGTGGATAAAACCCTAATTTTTGACGTTGTCCCAGAATCAGCTTGATTTCAGCAGTTTACATTCAGGCTGAGCTGTTGGGAGAGATGATGAAGCCTTAAATATGCATATGGCCTAGGCATTTGGAAAGTTTGGGGATAAAGCACGTATAATTGCTCCTAATCAGTTTATGAAACATAAAAGCTCAAACCCAAGAGAAAGCCGATAGATGCAGAAATGGAAATAGCGATTAAATCTCCCCATGCTGGCGAGGTGGCCTGGATACGGCGCTGCTGCCCGAGGCAGTGGGCGACCGTGGGAGTGCTGTGGGGGACGGGCGATGCGCCCGCTCCTGGGATGGGGCTGCGGGACAAGGTGGGTGGACGTGCCTGCCGCCATCGCCGGCTCTCCCGGCCATGGTGGAGAGGGGCATCTCCACCGGTCCTTTGGACAATAAATCAGTTAAAGGATATCTTGATATATGCTCATCAGATAGGATTAGCTGGGATTAGACTAATCAGTAAATGTTTCTCTGCTCATTATTTTCCAGGGAAGATTTTCAGCTGATTCTCCGACGCCGAAAGATTATTAATCGCTTAAAGAGCAGAACATCAAACATCGCCCCTTGCTCTAATTTCACCGGGCTTCACCCCCCCGCCCCACGAACAGGGTGCCTGCGCCAGCCGGCCCGGCAGCCCCGGGGTACCCCAGCACCCAGCCCCTCCACAAGGGCTCCAGCCGGGGCGAACGAAGGCTGCAGCACCCCAGCCCCAGCGCAGACCCACATCCCAGGGATGGGTGCTGCCCACAGCCGATGCTGGAGCGCCCTGACCCCATTTTGCAGGACTTGGGGCACAGCGAGGTAGAACAGTCCCCTGACGTGTCCCCCCCTCCTCCCTGTGGCTGCAGCAGCAACACGTCAAGGCACCCATGGTGGCTTGCAGCACCCTACGGGATGGCATCGTGCTGGCACACAGGATGGGATGGGTGCCTGGGGCTGTCCCCTTCAGACACTGGGGACAAGCCTTGCATGTCCTTGGGGGATTATAGGTACGTGCAACATTTTGGCAGACCCTCCTCAGCACATGATGGCTCCCAAGCCAGCAGCTGGTGGGTTTTTGGGACCCCTGCCTTTGCAGGGCCATGAAATTCAGGGAAATCTCAGAAGGATGTGCACTTGCCTTGCAACCACCTGCTGTAGCGGTGATGAGGGGGAAGCAAGGAGAAGGTATTGAAGGGCCCGGGTTAGGGGATTAGTAATGGGATAAGTCAGCTTTCACCTCCCTGGTTTAGATATGAATCAGGTCAATAATAAAGGACCATCTGACAGTTTCAGGCAGCTCAGGGTGGAAGAGGCTCCCGTGCTCCAGGCTGGACAGAGAAACCCTCTCCAAAAGCCCAGCTCCTGCCACACACTCACCCGTTGGACTTGCGTTGGCAGTCATAGCCTGGTGCTCCGTGCCAGCTCTGTGCCACGCTCCCACATCAGCTCCTGGCAACCCAGCACGGGAGTGACATTGGAGCCTGGTCCCCAGGGATGATGTTGAAGCTGCAGCCCTTGGGTTCCTGCTCTGTAGGGCAAGCTCAGCCGGCTGGCCGGTGGCCGTGGTAGACTTTGCATTGGTGTAGGGTGGCCCAGGAGTGGAGCGCAGCAGGGTGAGCAGCCAGCTGATGGCAACATAGGCAATTTGGCAAGGGTGGGAGCCTGAGGGGAAGGTCCTTGCCTCAATAAGCGTGGACAGAAGGAAAAGGGCTTTTCTTCCACCTCCTCCAAGTCCTGCTGGGAGCACGGGGAAGTGATGGCTGTTGTGAAAAGGTTGCCTCTGACAAATGGATGAAAAGCAACTGAGAAATAGCTCATCGCTAGGGGAGAAGGCAGAAAAGAGGGGGACGTTGCAGCGAAGCACGTCTGTATTTCGCAAGGCTGAATCCTCACCTCTGAGTTACAGGTGGGCTTCCTCCTTGCAATGTGGGCGATGGGACTTTTCTCAGGCTGCAGCCAGGGCTGAGTGGTGGGTTATGTGTGTGCTCCTGGCCAGTTAGGAGTAGATATATGTAATGGCCAAATATCCTCCACTTTGGGGTGATAGATTTGCAGGGGCAGGCAGCATAGCCAGGTTAAACGAATGCGGAAATCTGTGCTCTCAGCACTGCCAGGCTGTGGGAAGTGCTTCGTTTCTAGCTCGAGTTTACGTAGCTGAAGCAAAGGGTTTGCAGGGTGAGCGCAGCCACAGCTGGCCATGCACGCCACCTGCTTAGTGCTGTAGCATCGCCAGCCGAGCTTACTACAAGTGCATCGGCAGCCCTAATTTGCCACTGGGGGAGGTCCCTTTCCATGTCCCACTCTGCATGCCCCAGAGACATCCCTACTAATTCCTCTGCACAGATTTCTGTCTTAAGGCATTTGCCTTTGATTAAAACCAGAAGAGCAGTCACGGTTTAAGTGGAGTTTAAGAGCAAACCATGTGCTGATGCACAGGGCTCTCACATCTGGAGTGTCACAGATTTAATCAAACTGCTGGGAAGTGCCGCACACAGACAGCTGTCACAGCAGCCTGGAGCCCATCTCCTAATTAATTCCTAGCCGAACACAGGGCAAACAAATGACCATCAAGGTGCTATACCTACAACCTCAACTGAAGGCATGACTGACAATCCGTGAGCAAGCGGATCTCACCTCGTGTATCTCCAGGAGCTATAGGTGATGTAGCCCATGGAAAGCTCTGTCCCTGCTGCTAGGGAGGAGACTGGGGCTTGTCCCAGAGGTGTTATATAGGATATATGGGAACATGAGGGACAGGGTGTTCACAAAGAAACCTAGGCAGAGCAGACACAACAGCAATAGCTCTGATTTATGGCTGCTCCGTTCCCCTTTGTTGTTGTTTTCTAGTCTCGTTTACCTGCCCATCTCGCATCCCTGTGGGCAACCCGCTCCTCTCATACAGGGTGCATGAGCCGGGACACAGCCTTCCCTGCGGATGCTCTGCCTTGTGGTACCCAGGGCCCCGTGCCTACCGTAGGTCCTGGGCAAACTCCGCTTGCTTCCGCAGCCTTCTGCAAAATCTGGGCAATGGCAAAACAGGGCAGGTCCAGACTCAGTTCTCCTTGGTGCTCATTCACAGCTCATTAAAGCTAATTGAAATGACTACCGGAGCTGGGTCTATGTGGGTGCTTGAAAGTCCCGGGCACACCGCACAGCTAGGCTGGGAATATCCAACTGTGAGGAGCCCCAAACTAGCCGATGGACTGTCCATTCCAATTAGCCCCACAAAGGAGCTATTATTCCCCTGCACTATGCTTGTCCGATTACTTTATCTTATTATTTTTTGATCATTCCTCCAAAATGTGCTAATTAAACAGAAATCATCAAGTCAATTAGAGAAACACTCATTAAAGCAGAAAAGAAAAGAAAATATCAGCAGAAGAAAAACGGCTGTGAGGCTCCCAAGCACACACAATAGCTGCCACATTCATTAAATCAGCATCTCCCAAAAGAGGGATAGACATTGTCCCACTCTGGTACGTGCCCTGGAAATGAAACTTCCCAAGCGATGGAGTCAGATTTCTTTCTTTCTTTTTTTTTTTTTTCTAAATGGAAAAACACCACCACCTCACGTTTCTTTTACATTTGGGAGAGCAAAGAATTTTTTTAATCCCACGAAGGTCTCAACCAAAAGGACAACGAAACCCCCTGGAAGATTTTTACTGACCTTAGTGGGTTTTGAACTGAACACTTAACTTCCAGACTGGAAGACTGTCAGCCAGTTTCTTCATTCAGATGTTTGACCTTCAATCAGATAATGGCATGAAGTGAAAATAAGTTAAAAATGTTGAAGCCCAACAAGATCTTTCAGAATATCTCCACTGACATCCATAGTTCTAGCATTTGCCATCTAGATATAGAGGCTTGGGGGAGCAAACTGTGCTTTAGCCTGGAGGATGTCAGCAGCGATGGGCAGCTGCCCTCCACGCTACATGGAACAGGGAGAGCGAAGGGAAGGGACCTGCCCACGCCAAGCAGCAGGACAGGGGCAGAGCTGGGAGCCACATCTTGCTGGATCCTACCACAGGCATCTTATCCAGGTGCCATGGGCATTGCTGCTGCTCCACACTCTGGGTGTAACATAAAATATCCCAGTCTGTGGCAGACACCCCAGTTGCTTCCATGGGAAATCTAGGCTTGGCTCCAGGACTCCAGTCTCCTGACCTGGCTGCCTCTCGGATAGCCAGCAACGTGCTGGGGGATAGGGCATACCTCACCCCCCCTCCACCTCCCCACCACACCCCCCCGAGAGCCACAGCTACAGCTTGTGAGTGCAAGGGGTGTTGGAAAAGCTCAGGGACAACTGGGCTGGTTTGGAAGCCACTTGTCCCAGGAGGTGAAGGAGTGATGGAGAAGTGCCTGGGCTGCAAACAGTCCTTGTGAGAACTGGCTGCTCCTCTGGTGACTTGAAGGTTGATTTTTTTCCCCCTCCTTGCCTCTTCTCCACCTCACAGCCTTCTTTCCCTCCCAGACACCTCTACCTGCCCAGCCTCCAAGCCATCCCTCTCTTTTTCTAAGTGCTTGTCCAGTGCTCATGGTCACAATATCTGAACCTCTTTGCATTCTCTTCTTTCTGCTGCCTCTCATGGCTTTCTCAGCTCCCAGCTCAGGAGCACGGTGAGCCCCCAGGCAGCACCTTCTCCACATTCATACCCAGCAGCTCACCGAGCAGAAGTCTCCCAGAACAAATGCATCCCTTCCCACTTCCCTGTCCTGACCTGCAGCAAGCTGGAAGCAAGTGGCTGGCTGCGCAGACACTGGGAAATCCAGGAAAACACATGAAGTGGTGATTTCAGTATTTCTAACTTATCTCAGCTGGGTGCTAGAGAAAGGAGGATTTCACTTTATTCTGACCCCAAAGTGGCAGAGAGTCCAGCTCAGCTCCGGGTGAAGGTGTTGCCTAGCCTTTGCGTTTCCAAACCAGTTCAGCCATGCCTAATCGTAGGCGCTATGCTATGAGACCTGACAGAATTACTTCTCCTTTAATTAATCTCCAAGTTTGCTATCTGAGTGCTGTGCCATATGGTATTGATTTTTCAGCTCGGTATGACAGCACTTGCCATGAAAGAAGCTAACCTAATTAAAGCAGAGGACACCATGCGCACAGGCCACTACTCTCACTCTTCCCTTTAATACCGCTTTCTAGATCGGCTCTCCTGGATGCAAACAGGTGCCAAAACACGGTGCCTCTGCTTGAAGGTGAATTCAAAGGTTTCAGCTGTGCAAAGAGGTCCGGGTCCCTTTCTTGGCACAGGCCTGGGCTTCCAACACGGCTCTGGGTCTGCCGTGACAAGTGATACCCTGGGCTTTCCCAGCTCTCTCCATTCTGCAGCTGAGCAGGGAGATGGCAGTGGCAAAAGAAGCAGGAGATTTTGGATCATTGCTTCCCAGCACCAAGCAATGTCTCCATTTCTTTTCAGACAGAGCAGATAATTCATCAATGAACTTCAGAGCTCCCCCCCCCCCCCAATTAAGGACTGGACTCCCAAAAGACATAAACTAGGATTTTTTTAGCTAAAGGGACTGACATGTGGCTGTCTCACAGAGCCCACCTGGCATTATACAAGCAAATGACCCTTTACTGAAGCAATCTTGTCCCAAACAGACCATCTAAAGGACCTACAGAATTAACAGAAAAATAACATCAAATATATCCCTGTGCAAGGATCCTCACTCTTGTATGAGTAGGGGCGTATGTGCCTGGCCAGCTCAACTTTGCAGGCAATGACACTATTTGGTGTTAGAAATACAGATAGAAGAGGTAGGGTTTCCATAGCTCACTTCATTTTACTTGACCCTGCATGAAAGCTTTTCATACCCAGCTTCCCTTCGCGCTCTTGGGGACACATTTGCTGTGCTCTGATACTGCATTCTGCAATTTTCTTTTCGGATGCAAAAAGAGCAGCTTTCAGTGTGCACGGACGTCCCCCTGCCTACTTCTCCTGCCATAGCTCAGCCCTGCTCTCACCAACACCTCTCCTGAGCCATTGTTTTCTCTTCTTTTCTCTTCAGCTCCTTCACTGGCAGCACCTAATTGTAAAATGTGTAAAATTTTCTTGTGGGATTAATTTTTCCTATAATAAAAGGACAGATTTTAGCACAAAGGACTTCCCAGCTTTTCTACCAGCTCCTAACCTTTGCTTTGACATGATTCCTCCAATATAGTCAACGTGAACCTTGATGCTAAAAGGGAACATATTGTCCAAAATGAACAGATTGAATGTTGCCGACAATGAACAGTTACTTAATCACCTCGAATAAGGACTTATATTATTGGTATTGTCATGCTCTGGGAAAAAAGGAAGAGGCAAAGGATTAAGAGGCAGAAGTAAACCTCCCCCTCATGGGATCATCGTCTGCAGTCTTCCCTTTCTGCCTGAGGTTTTGCTGGATTTTGAAGGTGGAATAAACGTATTTTCTGCCTATTTAGAAATGGCAGCGAAGGCTTTTGGCTTTTGTTTCCTTTTGCTCAGTACTTAGAAACGTTCCTGTTTCACTAGGGAAGAGATACCTGGTTATTGGTTTCCTTCAGCATCCCCCTCACCTTCCTTTGCAGCTCCTGCAGTCCTCAGCCAGCCAAAGTGCTCTCCAGCCTCCTGGGAGGCGAATGCATGGTGGCTGTGACAGCAGAAATCCTGTGGAATACCCTTCCCTCTGCTCTTGTCGCCCTGCCCAGGGTAGAAAAACTCTGTGCCAGCCCCATTTTGGGGTGCTCGCTGCCCCGGACCAGCAGAGCATCTTTAGAGGGGTGGATGCAACCCACCTGGGAGGGGATGCACCACTGAGGCTGTCCTACCCCCTTTCCCCTTACTTCTTTTGGCCACCCCAGCACCGTAACGGTCTGGAGCACACAAGCGAGTTACCTCCATCTCCCCTCCTAGCTGGGAGCCCACGGCCCATCCATCCCTCTCTTTTTAAGTGACCCCCCCTTTGTTTCTTTAGCTCATGAGGGGAGATGTAACGAAGAGCCCCGTGGCCCCACGCGGCAGCTGAGTGTTCATTTGTTTGGCAAAGGAGACGCTCGGACTGGGCGAAGCCCCCGAGAGTGCTGGCGTGAACCGTGGCCGGTGTGAGCTGTGCGGCGGGCTGCGGGGCAGCCATCCCCAGGGGCAACCTGAGAAAAGAGGCAATTAGCCAGCCCCTCACCAGCACAGCGGGAGCGGTTCAAGAGGACAGAAAAGCCAAGCCCTGGTGGTAATGACATTTTTCCACATGGGTAAATGCATTGATCTGTGACAAACAATACCAGGCTGTGCCTCTGCCCGTGGTGCAGAGGAGGAGGGACGGGAGAGCTTTCCCGTGCAAGATGTTAGAGGCAGAAGTTTCCCAGCTCCTCAGCAAGAAGCTGGACGTATGTGGAGGATGGGGCCCTAAGGTTGTGCCTCCAGCCCCTGCTGAAACCACAGCCCAGGTCTCACCCAGGGACAGGCTTCTCAGCGGGTGCCGGGAGCTTAAAGTGCAGTGCAGGTGAGCCTCATGCATGATCGCATCCTGCGTCCTCAGAAAGTCCTGCAGAGCAGAAAAGCAGCGTACAGAGCAATTGAGTGAAGCTTGGTAACAGAGCTACCCCGGGGTACAACACTTATTCATTGAGGCTAAATCAGTGAAAATTAAATCTGCTTCTGCTCCTGATACCCTAACCCATTGCTGTAGCCTTAGTTGCCTTCTACCCATCCCCTGCGGGGCTGTGACTGTGGGCTGATCCTGTGCTTGTAGAGCACCTGATGTAAGAAGAGCATTTGGGTAAAACCCCAACCAACGCCTGGGCTGGGGCATGTCTGCCAGGGCAATCCCGCTGGGAAAAGCCCAAGTCATCTAAAAGCTGGACCCTGCCAGACCTGGGCTTCTGCTTTGCTTGGAGGAGTTCCTCCTACTTCCCCACTTCCGAAAATAGCCAGGTGACCACTTATAAATACCATTGTTCAGACAGAAGTGGTGGGAAGTTCCAGGAACATCATACACCCTATGGACCAGGCATCCTCCACGTCTGAGAAGAAACATAGAGGAGTGTATTATTAGTGTCTTGTCATTGAGTGGACAAAGTGGTTTTAGGAGAGCAGAGGGCAAGGCATGCATCCTGGCCGAAGAGCTTAACTTCTAAGCTTTAATCAGAAGAATTAGGGCTTTACTTTGGCTCTAATTTAATCAGAATGAATAGCGGAGGTGGTCGTGCCATTTCGTGGGCAGGGTGCTATCTGCTCGGGGCATTCCCTCCTGCCTTGCATTCTCCAGGCAGCACCCCTGGGTGACCAGGGTCTGACCGCTGGCCACAGGCGCTCTCCTGATGGCCACAGCTCGGTGCTGAGCACCTCGGGCAGCACAAAAGCCCTCTTGGCTCTGGGAGGGGGGAGCTGCCCGGGCTGACTTTGCCCTTCCCCTGGGGGCTTAGGTTTAGGTTGGCTCCCACAGGGCTGTCCAAGTTCTCAGCTACCTGGAAACACATGCATGTGTCTGATGGCAGCTCCGGCAGGTCTCCTACATCTCTGCTCACTCAGCACTCTCATTCGGGCTGGAGCCATCAGGAAACGGCCCCTGATGGCTGTTTTATTGCCAGCTGGACTGTAGCCTGGGACCTACTTTAACCCGGCTTCCAGCACCCGTGCGGTCGCGTGGCTGTGCCGTGGGTATAGCAGAGCTGGACCAGGTCTCCCAGCAGCAATAGCAAACATAAAGGAAGGAGAATTGTTCCCTTCACAGCAGGCCTCTCCGACTTGTGACGCAGGGATTGCAGACCCCTTGGCAGGGCAGGATCTGTGCATGAGGAAAGTACCTGGGGCTAAATTCACGTCAGGCATCGCTCTTCCCCCCCAACTCAGCACCTGCTTCACCCACCATATCGTCATGGGATCACTTTTCCTTCCTTTTTAACTGCAAACTGGCACTTCAGGAGTGACATTTCACCTGGCAAGCTCCACTTCAAGGCAAAGAGCCACAAACTGTGACCGGTTAAAGCAAACCGCCCCATCCTTCTGATGCGAGCCGCAATGGTCAGAGGGCTCTTGCCACTCACCTCTTTCCACCCTCTTTTTTTCAACAGTCTTGTCCATTCGCTTTTGCACAGAAGCAAGCGCATCCCTCATCGCAAAGCCAGACCCCAGCCGCCCTGGGCACAGTGCCACCCTGCCACTCTCCTCCCTGGCCAGAGCAAATTCCCGACGGTGGCAGCAGGCAAATACCAGGCACATGCACTGAATGTGACCCTCACTCCAGCGCCTCTCACTCCTCCTTGCTGCGCTTCCAGCCCACAGAAGTGGCTTGGATCTTCCTGAGCAAAATCTAATCAAGCCTGTGTAAAGTAACGGAGGGTGAAAGAAAAGCCCTGACCATATTTTTAAATAATACCAAAAAGCTGTAAGTATGTGGTCGGCCTGCTTGTTCTTACTGCTTGGGATCA
This sequence comes from Elanus axillaris, assembly GCA_026212715.1. Classification (NCBI taxonomy): domain Eukaryota; kingdom Metazoa; phylum Chordata; class Aves; order Accipitriformes; family Accipitridae; genus Elanus; species Elanus axillaris. The sequence continues at coordinate 20,285,605 of JANZLQ010000057.1, forward strand.
GCCCGATTATTCAGGGATTCATTTTTATTTCTGAGTTTTATTTTTTCTCATTTAACAGCTGCACATTAATAAAAACTCCATTTATTGGAGGATTTGGCTGGGATTGCTATAATAAAATAGAAGGATTTGTGCTGGGCACTAAAAGAACTCTCTGCAAAAAGTAGTGTTTTTCCAGTGATTAGGAGCGCCAGAACATATTGTTTTGCTGTGTAGCCCCGTCACTGCGGAGGACGGTGACAGATGTCTTGTGTTAATGTTGAATGATTAAATGCCATTTCTGAAGCCACTCCCTAGCTGTGTAGTATGGTGCTGCTTCACCCACACAATCTGCCTTCAATCTGTTCCCTTCGCCGAGAGCATCCCTCCTTGCTGACTGTCAAGAAGCCCCCATCACAACGTGGGCTGCATGCCGTGTCCCAGGGCCAGCCCCTGTCTGGAAATCAGCCTTTCAGTCACCCTGTAAGGACCAGACCAACTGTCGCTGCAACTCAAAGACAGAGGGAACAGAGAGAAAAGTACAGCTCTTGTGCTCCTCACCCTGTTGAGATGTCCTTTACCTGCACCACTAGCAAGGGCAGGTTTGGTGGGAAATGTGAGGCCAGCCCAAGACGTCACTATTTCCAGCTCTATGCACTGCTCTGCTAAAAGAGGTGATATGTCCCTGCAGATTTGCCTCTTTTCTATCCACAGGCTACTGCTTGTGTCAGCAGGGGCTTCCTTCATCTCATTTTTGACCACTGCCTTTGAGCAAGGCAAAGAACATCCCAGTCATGGGTATCTACATGTTCAGCAGCACTGGGGGCTCCAGTGTCCCCAACCCATCTCCTTTTACTCCCTTATTCTGCTGAACCACTACAGCCCACAAACTGCATCCTGCCCTGCCCCAAACCAGGTAGGTAACTCAACTCTGGGAAAAAAGAGCCTCTGCCCAGGAGGAGAAGATGGGCAGGCCAGCAGCGAGGTGGAAGTGGTGGCTCACTGCTGTCCACCTGAAATTTAGCAAACAGCAATGCTCCTCTTCTAAAAGCGTGCTCTGGCCTCGGCAAACACACAGAGAGATCCCCAGAGAGACACACGCACACACACACATACACACAGATACTTGATCAGAACATCTGTATCCTCTGGAAGTATGTTGTCTTTGCAAAACCATTATCTGTTTGGCATCTGTTGCAATGACCTACTCCAGCGACAAGTCGCGCGCACACTACTTCTGACCCACACGCGCACATGCGACGTCCGAGTCCCAGCGCAGCACAGAGGACAAATAAGGTTGTTTCTCCAAATAGAGCCGATACGGTGGGGGGAAGGGAAGAGCCGGCTGGGGAAAATCTGGCTGTTCACATGCATTCACACATGTCGCTACAAGTCCTGTCAGTCAAGAAGAAAACATGGTAGGGGGCAATTTGGCAAGCTGGGAGGTGCAGAGAGATGTTAAGGAAGGGGATGCCCCCTTGGGAAGCCAGGTCAGGCCAAGATGGTGTCACCACATCCATTCACACCACCTGCAAACGGCCCACCTCCGCTCCCTCCATTCACCCCTCTTCGTGCACCCCATGGATTAGGGGGCAACGTCCCCCCTCATCCCAGGACCAAGTACCACTGAAGATGTCATCGGAGCTGCAGCGACGTGCCTGCGCAAGGCGGCTCTTCTGCAAAGCGTGAGGAAGTGGGAGGGCAAGGTGGTGCCAAACGGCAAGAGGCCCAAATTGACTTATTTCTACCACCTCTCCTTTAAAAAAATACGAAACCTGCTGTCACTCACTAATCCATCAGCCTGACAGGTCAAGTAAAAGCAGGTTGCCCACTCGCTTTCACTTCTCCCCCAACTTAATCTCTGTGCTAAATTACAAGTTGATAATGGGTTCCCATTAATTATTGATTTTCCAGATAATACTTGTTAAAGTAGAATTAACGCTATTGTTTCTGAACAAATACTGCCCAAATACTGTGTTTAGCGGGCTTGTAATCAGCTTTACCCACTTCTCCTCTAATCTGATTGAAACAGATTTCCTACCAAATCTTTTTTATCATTTTGTTGATATTAAAAGGTCACATATTTATGCCTGCCCAAAAGTTTAATTTAAGTTACTGCAGTTGATTATCATTACGTGCTTGTGCGCGAACAGCAGAGTGCTGATGGAAGTAACTTTAATTTAGACTGGGAATGAAGTGGAGAGAAAACGGAAGTACACTCTCCATGGTGTTCAGTGAGTGATGTTAGGCACTGTACATTTTAGCTTATTTTCCCAAGCCCTATATTATGATTCTGTTCATCATAATGCCTTTTGACCCACTGCATTTACTCCATCATAATTATCCTTTAATACTCTTATAAATGAACTTTTAGCTTATCTTCCATTAATTCTCAGAACAAGCAAAGCACACACGTAACAAACAAAGCCATCTAAATAAAGTGTTTAACCCTTTTGGTGGCTTTCCCTGATTATTCAAAGGCGGGTTGTGCGTTTAAAAGGTAGGTGGCTTAATTACACTTCCTCTCACAAGGTGCAGAGCGTGTGATGGCATTTCAGCCCCTCATCAAGCCAAGCCCCATCAAACGACTCTCTGAAAAGCAAAAGCAATGAATTAAAACCAAAGCAAAACTAGCTGGCAAGTGTATCACAGAGCAGCCTGGGATTTCTCCAGTGTTGGGCAGCCACCCAAGCCGAATGGCACACAGGACCTGAGATGAGCTAGTTAGAAAGGGAACGTGGAGGTGACTTGTCTCAAGCACTTGAGAGGCTTCAGTTCAATTTCCAGCTCAGCCATGAGCTCTCAGTGAGCCCTTGGATAACTCAGCTCCCTAGGACGTGGAGGGAATACCCCTGCCAGGTCTGCCCTGTGTACCTGCACCTTGGAGCAGCGACTGTTTTTCACAACGCAGCCATCAAAGAACTCATGGTACTAAACACTACATTGTCTTCCATCTTGTTTCTCCTCCACAGCCAGGCTCAAGCCATGGTGGGAAATGGGGACGCACCAGCTTGTTCCACTTACCTTGTTTCAGAGTTTGGCACATAATCACATCTCAGCTATGGTCTCAACAAAGGTTTCGCTGAATACAAATATTCCAGCAATACGATGTCTGGGGAGCACAAGACCAACACTGGTTTGCAGCTGTAGTTGGGTACAGGCGAGACCCTGCAGACTGGACTGGAGAGATCATCTGCCAGCAGAGTCCTCCTTGTCCTTCATAACCCAGGAGGGACGAGAGTCTCCAATACTCCCAGCGCCTTGGACACCTGCCACTGACCCGGCATGTCAGACTCTCTCAAACTCTTCTGCAGATGGCAAAGCTGCAACCCATCTCTGCTGTGACCTGATTTCCCTGATCCACCTTGCAATGAGTGTGCGGTAGCTGGCACTGGTCAGTGCCTGCCTCCCAAGGCGGAGGACAGGAGCCCGGGCACCCACCGCCCAGACTGCCCTGCTGCCCATGCATTTCCAAATGTCCCAGATGGGGACAAGGGATCTGTGGCACCATGAGGGGTCACCTCCTTGGCAGGAGATGCCTGCTGCTGCTAGCGATGTGATCGCAGCTCCTCTTGCCGTGGTCACTCCAGTGTCCTTGCTGTGGTTATTTATTGTATTTTCATGACAAGCAAAGCAAGATAAGGTCCCTTTCCAGGAGAGTTTGCTAAACCTGAACATACAACGGCAGAGAAATGGAGCATTATTTTCCCTGAAGGAGCTGAGACACAGAGGTTAAAGACCAGATCCAATACAGGCTTTAGCTGCCTGGGCCTCAGGCTTTCGGTGTCTCTGTCCAACCCTGCAAACCTTAAACACCTTCTAAGCAGCTGGTCAATGGTTAGCCCGAGGGGCCACACATTTTCCCAGGACACATGGCAATGAGGTCCCATGGGCAAAGCAAGGAACAGAGATGGGTGGATACTTCAACCACCGGGTCGTTGTCCTAAAACGGCTCCACATACACCAGGGACTCATCTGCTTCAGCATTTCCATCCCCACACGCATCCTGCATCTGCTTGTTCTGAAGGCAAACTGCTTTCATTTTCTATCAGTTCATTGGAGAGTATCTCACCTGCATAATTCAGAGGTAGCTAGAGGACAACTCATTAAAGACAGTTCTTAAGATCCTCTTTTATAGACTGGGTAAACTCTGCAACTTGCCAGTGAAAATCAAACAGATTTTCATGGAAATTCGGTGATATTCAGTGAAAAGCTATTAGCGTGCATAATGAGAAAATACCTAATTCTCCCAAAGAAGGTTTTATGGCCATAAGTGCATCTACAATAACCTGGAAGGGTTAGATTATAGCTAGTAATGCCATGCAGACCTCTAAAGGAGATTAACTCAGGAGTTTTGTTATTAAAGGTGTACTGTTCATGAGTCTAACTCCACTACAGTGACAGATACTAAACAGTAGTAAAAAAGGTTAACAGCCCTGAGTGGCTCTATGAGATGACTTGCCTACGTTGGTGCACATTCCACTAAAAAAAGATCTCAATAAATGACAAATGAAACAGCCGCCCTATTTGGTCCCCAGCCCATCTTATTTGCTCTCTAATATTATTTGCCCTCACGAAATCCTGTTATAGTCTTTTCCCGGGTTTTGCCAGCAAGATGATGATTCCTTCAAAGTCACGGGGCTGGATCCTCAGCTGCTGTGGACCTGACCCAGCTTTGTCAGCTAATGGGACTATCTTGACTTACATCAGCAGGGAATCTGGTTGCTCCCCTGCTTCACGTGGACTGGACTCACAAAGATTATCAGTTAGCCTTAAGACTATCATGTTTTTATTGTAAAGAAATCACTCTAAAAGCATTTTTCCCTATTCAGTTTTTAAGAATCCAATCATCTGCTGTAGCTTAAGGACAAACAATTGCATGATTACCACCAGCAGAGCCAAGGCCAACTTGAGAAATTTTTATTTATTTCCTGATAACTTAATCCACATTCCACAGAATTTGTCATGTGAAATACACTCCTGTGTAATACCAAAGTGTTAATGGCACAGAGTAAAACCGCAAGCTGGTTTGAAATCCAGAGATTTTGAAGGAAAAGATATGAAATCACATAATGTAGCTCCATAATCGTTTGACAATAAGTGATCCTTTTATCCGATTATTATTTCAGTTGCGTGTCTTTAATAAAACGCAGCAGTTACCCATTCCCCAAAGCATTTGGACCACAGTTATGACCAAAGAGCAGTGGCCCGCACCAGAAAAGCTGAGTCCTGGTCCTTCATTACCCCACGCACAGCCCGAGGTCCTCAAATCTTAGGACCATCAATGGGCTGAGACGTAGGATCACATCAATAATTGCTTTAAACTGCAGTAGCTCCAGTGAAATCATTGCACCAATGGTTACCGACTGATAGGCAGGAAATGGTGAGGACCGATATAGGAATATAAAGACAGCATTGAAAAAGACCATGACTAATAAAGTCAGAGAAAGTAAGAAGGAAGTCTTTACATTTACCAAGGGCAAACATATCTCCTGCTCGTTAGCTAGCTTTCCAACAATACGCTGCTTGTTAAGCTGCCATTCACGGTTCAGAATAATTTTCTTTTAGTCAATAAACTTTTCCAGTTTTAAACAAGGAAAGAAGCAGTGGTCACATCTTTTGGTGATAGCTGCAGGAAACTACCAGCTCCTTAACTTTCCAAGGGGAAATTCTCCAACACTAATAGACGACTTAATTTGCAAAGAATTTGGGAGAGCTAACACAGCACCAGGGAAGTCCTGCTTTTTATGGTTTCAGAAAAGACAAATGATCCTTTTCCATCAGATTAGAAGTTGGCTTAAAGAACATAAGCATGTTGGTAAAATAATACTACGGCTTCTCAAAGGAATTTGATTTCATTCTGATTTAAAAAGATGTGTTACACAATATTGGCTATGCCCACATTGACCAGTTTTCAATCTATTTAACTGCTAAATCCTCAAATCAACACCAGCCTTTTCTCAGCCCAGTAGAGTTTGGTTAACCACCGGTCTGCAAAGAAACATTAAATGTTACTGGGTTTTCATCACATTTGCAGAGGATTAAAAAATGAGCACTGAATAGCATGGGGTCAAGTCAGATACAGAGGCAAATTTAACCACCTCCAGAAATACACTATCGTTTTCAAAAAAGCTACAGTCAAACACAAGGCTACATCTCCATGGAAAAAGACTGCAGACAGTCCTTTGGGATGGTGCCTAAAATAGCTGAAGAAAAGGTTGAATAAAACGCCATGCTTGGTACACATTCTCCCTCTGAAATGAGATTAATTTGGATAAGAAAGGAAGGGATGTATTTTTCACCATGGATTCCTTAATGTCATTTACAGCAGCCAAATAATGGGCTGTTCTTAGCTGTGCCAGCTATGAAGTTGGCTGTTCATACATGGTGTCATGTGTACATGGGGTACAGTAAAATTATTCACCCCTAGAAAGCACATGATCAGAAACTAGGGCATAGATATATGAGGCAGAGATATATTTTTCTCTTTTTGTTTTGTTTTGCTGCTGTTTTGTGGCCCTTGGGGACTGATGTAGAGGGGGAATTGCCATAACTGACCCAAGAAAATCCATGTTGAAGTTCTAGAGGAGAAGATCAGGAAAGATGCAACTTCTTTTGCCTTTACAAATTCTGTAATTGTAAAGGAAGAGTCCTTGCATTTTGCCTTCCAAATAGTCTAATGGAAAAAAAAAAAAAGTCCTACAAATTGCAAAAACAGCATGGGAATCATACTGCCTTGGTCATCCCTTGCTGGCCTCACTAAGCAAGATACCGGGTGTTTGGGAAAATACTGAGTAACATGGGATGCTTCGCTGCTGACTACAGACCAGTTACACAGATCCATGATATGGGTCTGATTTTCACATGTGCCCCACTCTACCCAGTTCCCACTGAAAGCTATGAACACCCTAGGCTCACAGCACCCCTGAAAATCAGGCACCGTGTATCTGTACAGCAATGCCTATGGGCTTTTTATGCCTTTTCCTTGTAATAAACAGGCAACGATGAATGCAGAAAAGGAAGATGCGCCAGAGCAGAGTTATGTGTCAGAGAACAAGCCACCAGAGCCAAGCTGGACAGGAATGAAGTGGCTGACCTAGTGCAAATGCACAGACCTTCATTAAAGTCAGCCACTATGCCAAATAATTCAAGAGTAAACTCTTGTTAGAACAGTATTCTGCAAAGTCTTTACAACTGTCAAAGATATCTGCAGAGCAGTAAGTTTTCTTTCTGTACCCTGATCAACCTCTTGAAGTTAAAGACAGTCCTACAGAGCATCTGCAACAGCAGCCTCTGAGATTTCCCAGAAGATACGCAGATGTCCATGTAGCACATTCATGACTCCTGACCACAACTTGCTTTTCTATAACTGTTCATAGCCCTGGCAGTAGCCTCTGACCTGCCAAGGGTCTGGATATTGGGCTGAAATCCAGTGTTCCAGAAGGTGAGGATAGAGCAGGAGCTGAATACTTATATCAGGGCCTGCAAGGCATGCAAGGTAAGCGGCTGAGCTAAAACCCAGCTCAGGAGGGCCCTTCTCCTTCCTTGTGATGATGGAGAAACACCAGCAGGTTCAAAGCTGGATAACTGAACCCATAGACACCTGCAGAGATTATCAAAAGTGGTAAAAGCACAAGCTCTTTCTTTGGCATGTACAGATTAATTGAAATGTCTGACCAAAATGCCCAAGTATGACAGACAGAGGCACACTTTATCTATAATTTTCTTCTGCTGATCAGGTAGCAGTGACCTGCAGTTTGGGTTCTTGAACTGGAGAACTAAATGCAGTGTGAACACTGAGCAGGACTGTCCATTCTGTTAGACTCCTTTACTTCCAACATGACTCTACCAGCTCCAGCAAATTCAGACCAGAATAAAACTGATGACATTAAATCAGGCTGAATAGATTGGTGGCTCTGGTACTTCTTTGGCTTTTGAAATCCCAACATGGGATTTCTCCAGAAATGAAGGAGCAGTTCAGTTACAGGATTGGGGTCACATCTCCAAGCACAGAGCATGTGCACCAGCGATGGCGGTACAAGCTGACAGCTGTCATATATTTTCTCTCACCAGAAAAAAAAAATGCTATTAAATGAGCAAAAAACTTTGCACAACACATGCCACCATTACACCAGCATCAACCCAGAAGCTTAGAAAGACACAGAGGCAACATCCCCAGGAACCACTGTTTTCTTCCCAGGGATCCCACCCGTTGCCTGTCCTCGCTGAGGAAGAGGCAAGAACTGCGTGTGTGGGGAGAAAGGCGTTTGTCCACATCATCTTATTTATTCATGGGCCTTCCTTAATAGTAGTGATAAGAATAGTAAATCCTGTGGGAGCAATGTAACTAATTCATGCGCGGATGTGCAAATGGGCAATTTGCAAACTAATTGCCCCTGCACAATACACTGTGCAGACAGGTTGTCCCAACATTGGCTCTACGTACTTTTTGTATGCGGCGGCTGCCTGGTAAGAGGCGGTTGAAATGCTTTCTGGGCAGACAATGGACTTGCTCAAGTGTGCAACTATTTCAGAGGGAAGCTATCCCGCCCACCCCGGGTGGTGAAGGTTTGTTCTGCCTGCGTCCAGCTGCCATGTCGTGCCAGGAAAATACAGGGGCCATGTGCAGGACAAAACAGTCTTGCCTTATTGCCTCTGCCGGCTCGGAAGGACGCAGAGAATATCAGCAGCATATGGGCCTCGGGGGATTTCAGCCATTTAACAAACATTATATGCTCCATAACAAAACAACAATATTTCGGTACTTAGATCAACCAAATAACTAAATTAAATTCCCTAGACGGTGAGGGCTGGTATGCTAATTGGCTTGCCTTGTGGATTTTCTATGCAGCTCCCCAAGAAACAGATTGGCCCATTTTTCAGGCAACTGATTGTTAATTGGAGTAATGAATAGCAGGCTGGAGGGGCTGATCACTTCGCTTGGTAAATTCAAACCCCCGTTATTCATGAGGACAAGCTAGAGGTGAAGTGATTTTCATGGGAGGTGGGCAGACAGGCTGGTGCCGGGTTAAATCAAACGTGTTTTTCTTTCCTTTTACGCTGGGAACACAAGGGAAGGTTTAGCACCTGATTCCCCCGTCCCTCTGAGATGCTCTGCTCTTCAAACAGCTGAATCACCCGCAAGGGCTTCCCTCATTGCCTGCAGAAGGCCAACCGGTGCCTTTATCGAGCAGGCTTCTGCAGATCTCCTCCTCTGGCTCTCTGGTCCCTAACACAAACAACCTCTACTGCCTCTGGTTTTGCTATGCTTTTCTTCCCTGGTAGCTCTGATGGGCTGGACAAAAGCGCTGGAGGGGCAGGAGCAGGCTGGTGCAGCCAGGTCAGGAGGACACAGCTCTGAGGCATCTCCCTTCATCATCCCAGCTCCTGCATCCTCAGAGGGCCACACAGCCACTGCTCCTTCCCCTTCCCACTCACTCACCAGCAGTGGTTCCCCTTCCCCACTATCCCAGCTTCCCAAGTTGGTCAGAGGAACACAACTGGGGTAAAACTTGGGGTCTTGTCTGCTCTTCATCCAAGCCCCTACCAGGAAGGATGAAGGCTGTTACCTTGTTTCCCACCCCACTCTCTCCAATGCCTGGCTTCAGCTTCAAAGAGAGCGTGAACTTGCTGAGCTCTCTCTGTTCCCACAAACTTTGCTGTAAGCCAAGCTCTCAGCATCACCCCGGGGCTGAGCAGCCCTCTTCAGACCTGGCTCCGTGGTAGCTTTCTGCACCAAGATCCCAGTTAATGACTGCCTGAAAATCACGGCCAAACTATTCACCAAAGACTATACTCAGGAAGTTTTAGAAATGGGTCCCTTCAGGGTATTTAAAGTATTATTCTGCAACTGATAAGCTTTTCAGTTTGTTAGCTGAACCAAAAATAGCTTTTCTAAATTCACAGAGCTACCTAACCAAAATATTTTAACTTGTTAATACATCACCTTTCCAGACAACCACACTTACGCATTCCACCAAAATGTAGCAATTGTTTCAGTTGGTTATTCTCCAACACAACAAATGCACAGTTTCGGTTTCAAGTTGAGCACGAAGGTAGCTCAAACCAGCACAAAGGTGCTTAACATCAAAGGTCACTTCTGAAAATCTCACTTACAGCGTAATTTTTCTGCATCACAATATCAAAGTAACTGAGCTCATCAGAGAGACTAAGGTTACATTTTGCAAGAAGAGACTTATTTTCATAAATTATGTTAGAAGGCAGGTAGGTGACCCCATTTACTGAGAAAAAACGTGGCACAAGAGAAGACACTCTATATTCAAAAGCAGTTAATGGATTTTGGTGTCTGCATTTCTGAGTGCCCAAGGTGGGTGCTCCGAAATGTCCTGTCCTCAAAGTGCAGGGAGGCTGGGTTTTGGAAAAAAGTCTTCTTAAAGTGCCTCAGGTTGAAAAACAGAGATTTCCTATGGTTGCTTCTCCAAGCTGCTCATAACTATTCGTCCAGGCACTTCTGCACTCACCCTGCCATACGAGTGCTTTATAACCAACAGTGAATTTATCACTGGGGCACGAGAAAATATGTTCATTTTATAGGAACTAAACCACCGAAAATTAGTTTGCTTCTTCAAGGAAGCTTAGAAATACCGGAGAACAGTCCTGCAGCTCCTGAAGCATAAATGATTGAAGGCTGACAACAGGCTGCCACTAATACTTGTTTGTCAGTACTTGGTGCAAGACATGAAAAAACTATCTGAGAATATGTGTTTTCTTTCAGAGGTGCACGATGATTATTTCACACACAAAACTTTAGGCACCCTCTAACAAATGAGACGTTCACAGTGTTTCAGAGCTGAAAAGTGACTTTCTGGATCATTCTCCCTTGTGAGACTCTATGCATTCATCACCAATGTACAGGGTCAGGCAAAATCACATGGAGGACTGGGAGTAGTGAACTCCTCCTCAAGGGGCACTAGGACAGCAGAGCACCTCCAAAAACAGCTCTCAGGGCACTAGAAGTGACATTCAGCAAAAAAGAAAACAATACTGCACTTGGATCTGATGCAGATGGTTAAGCTGGGCATAGTCCTCTGGATACAATGCCACATTTTTGAAGGTACCCTAAATTAAAGTCAAGGTTTGCTTCTGATGCGTTCGCCTGCAGCTTCTGAGATAAATACAAGAACAGCACCTGTGAGCACCTATTTACTTCTCCCTCTGTAAAGCTGACATGAAAGAAGAGAAGATGGAGCCGGGCTCTTCCCAGAGAGCTTTAGTGACAGCACAAGAAGTGACAGGCGCAAGCTGGAACATGGCACATTCCTGTTAGGTATCAGGAACCAAATCTCACCTTATGGGTGGTTCAGTCCTGGGACAGGACCCAGAGAGTCTCCATCCTTGAGATACTAAAAAGTTGACTGGGCAAGGTTTTGAGCAACCCGATCAAGCTTCAAATTTGGCCCTAGTTTGAGCATAGGAGCCTCAAGAGGTCCATTTGAAGCTAAATTATTTTAAGTTTCAAATATCATGCACAAAATGTTTTTTAAAACCAGAGCATTTTTACCAAAAGGTGCTTTTTTGAACCTTAATGTCATACATCATACATACCTTAATGTCATACATCATAATAGCTCTCAAAAGCTCTACAAGAAGAGGTTGGGATCAATTTTCTGCAGAGGAAGCAGAATGATAAGGTGCGAAAGGACTTTCTACTCCCTCAGAATATTCGCAATTGACTCCAAGATTGTGACAAGATCATAAAAATCTTTATTAACAAAAGCCTGGTCAAGGCATGGGCTGCCAATTAATCTAGACAAACCTGTGCCACTTGACAACCAGTTTAGCTAATGAATAATACACATATTTGAACAAATGCTTTGCCCACACACTCGCTGGTAGAACATAGATTTTTGACTGCCTGAAAACCCATCCCTAACATGAGACACAGGGAACAATTCCTGAAATTGTGAACAATTAAACATGGTAGCAATTTGTTTTCACTTCACTCATCCTCCCCACACATTTTTTTTTTCAAAACAAGCTTCTTGAAGGAATTATGGATAATATTCAACACAGTGCTATGTGACAGCCCACAGATGGATGCATTTCTAATGAATCTGAAGAAGTTAAAAGCGCACTGATAGCAGACATGAAAAAAATATGGGGAATTCTCCTTAATTAGATTACACTCTGCGCACCCTGTCTGTATGAATGAGGACACAGCAGTGAAAACCGCCTGACAGCGTTGTTAATACAACTGCTAGGGTTTGTAGTAGCGGACATCTGTTTTAAAGCTGTGATCCACATCTGCCCCTAGAGGCCAATCAGCTGGGCTTTGGACCTTGGTCTGAAACATTAAAAGCAAAATTCATACTTGCTGGGAGCAGGTGCAATTCCATCAAACTCACCACATTTCAATGTCACCCTAGATTTCAGACAGTTCCTACAGTCTGCAAGTGAGGCACAAGTGCAAGGAGGAACAAACCCATTTATTATAAAATGTTCAAATGTCAGCAGGGTGTAGTAATGCCGTTTCCCAGCCAAGAAATGTGTCTCAATAGAGTGACCAAAGTGCAAAGCACACTTGGCCCCTGCTCACTGCCCTACAAGTCAACGGCTTGAAAATTTTGCTGTATTTTCTCCCTCATGCTTAATTTTCTTGCACAGAGACATGCACAAGGATATATTCCCTTGCCTAGAAGAGCAATAAAAGCAATTTCACTTCTTTTTTTTCTCTGAGAGCAGAATCAATTCAGGTTTTATTGCAATAATCCAAGGCACGGGTCAAATATGGAGGGGACGGAGGGGGAAAATCTGGAAATGATCCTCCCATACGTCACTGCAGATGACAGGCACACACCTCAGTATAAATAAATAACTGCTAAGCCATCCCCATTCATGTTTCTAATTAGTGCAACCTATTTAACAAATAGACACATAATATAGGTCAATTATGTAGGTCATGATAAATTTGTGAAGAACTTCAGCCTGTAGGGCACCAAAAAGACCACATTGAGGCAGCATTTTCAAAATTACAGCTCATTTCTGCACATGGCTTGCGAACAGCAGTGAAGAACAGCAGAGACCTACTCGTTTTTTTCTGGTTTGTGGTGCTATGGCCACAACCACTAATGAAAAAATCAGTGACATCCCCTGGGAGACACCTTCTGTGATACGATCACAGAACATGGTAGAGCCCGTCCAGCATTTATTCTAGACAAATTCAATGCAAAGCCACTAAGATCATCTATCACACCCTACTATATTGCAGAGCAAGAACAAAATATACTTACTTGTCCTGACTCTAAAGTGCTTCAGTGTTTGAACTTTTTGCCACACAATACCTTTAGCTCAAAAAAAAAAATCCCGGAAGACAAAAAGACACATTACTTCAGACCACAGAAATCACTGGAACATCATTAGAAAAGCAAAGACCAAACTAGAAAAGCAAAGCAGTCAGTGAAAGGCCTACATGTGAATATGGCAACGGCATGTTTTGATCCTGATTTCCTCAGAAAAGGAGGCTTATGTGATTGTTTTGCCCACCTGCTGCCCCTCCAAAACTATTGAACCAGCTACTAGCTTCAGCCACAATTGCCAGAAATGTAAGTGTCTCAAAGGTGTTTAATTTCTATGAGTTTGTCAAAAACTGGTGGGCATCCAGAGGAGACGGAGAAATATCTTATTTATGCTTTCTCCGTAAGAAAGGAAATGGCAACTAAGCATTTACCTAGTACATTTGCCCATGACCCTCTGACAAGGGACAGAGGCAGCTCCAGAGAAGCCACAATATGTGCCAAGTCCTGCCTTGCTAGAAATTTTGGGGAGGAATGATGAGATATCACAGTGGAGTGCATCAGAGAGCAGCAGGCGGCATGTGGGGTTTCAAGTAAGTGACAGGACTGCAGTTACCTAACCTGCTCAGGGATACGGGGAGGACGCGGGCATAGAGTATCACAGTGAACACTACAGGTGTGTGGTTTGCAGCAAGGAGATAAAGGGGTTGTGGGACTCGGATCTGAAACAAGCTTAGTGTTCACTGTTCAATGAACATCACGCTTTTCTGCTAAAGGTCAGCACTACTGTAATTTGTTCTTTGAGAGGAAGGGAGAAAAGAGATAGTGAATGGGAATTTGAGCTGTAGGTTTAGTTGCTGTTACTTTTCCAAAATATTTTTCTTCTTCAGGCAATCCCAACTCGGCCTGCCATGGGACAGCACTTCTGGCTTCCTGGACTGCTGTTAGCAGAGGAACTCCAAAAATCTTCAAATGAAGCATCTCAGGGAGTTACCTGAGGTACTCTTTTGTACCTTAAACATGGAATAGCATTAACAGCATAATTAAAGTGGCTGGGGAGCATCTGGGACCCAGGACACAGCTGGGAAGTGAGATGCAGAGCAACAGCACTTAGGAGGCTGGTGCCTGAGCACCCCTGGGCTGCTATGCCAGCTTCAGCAGCACCAGCACCAGCCACAGGCTGGGAAGAGACTCCTTACCCCTTTGAGCTTCCCAAATCTGCGCTGCTGCCTGGAAGAGCCAGTCACCACACAGGGCAGGGGGAGAAGCACCGAGGGAAACATGCTCTGCACAGGGAGCCTTAATTAACTGTGCAGCTCTCAGAAGGCATGTGTTCCAAACTGCACATGTGCATCGGGGTCCACATAAGGCAGCCCAAACTCTATTGCTGGCCACATGTCAGCTGACTGAACTCCTGCGTGCCTCTCTGAGGATGCGGGGAGATGGAGCATTTTGTGTAATTTGGCGTACGTTACTACCTGGCTTCCACAAAACAACGTACCATTCATGTGCTGTTCATGGGTACACTGTGCCAAAAATACTGACCTTGTATTTATATTTATAATATAATCTTGTTACTGTCTGCAATAGTCATGACTGAACTGATGAAATAACCTTTTAATTACACAGCTGCTCATATTTGTACAATTTGTCTTTGATCACTATTTATTAATTCTCATTCAGACATCCAGCACAACTGATCTTACAACACTGGGGTAACAGAGATCATTTCCCAGATAACGCGTTCTCAATAACCTGCATTCTAGCTCAGATATGATATATATAATATACCACACTATGAATATAAATGTGCACATGTAAGAAAAATATGTAATACGTAGACATCATACTTGAAAAATTGTTACAAATGTCTGACTATATGGCTTGAATTAATCCTAGGAATGACCACATGCAAAACCTTTTAAACCATCTACACTCCCTCCCAGGGCCCTAGATGAGGCAAGCGGGTTTCCAAGAACAGACCAAGAACTGTTGCCCACACACATAAATGATGCTTTTCACAGGAGGACACCCCACCCCCCAGCATTACATTCCCATTCTTCGGAATCTCTAACCCTAACTGCAGCACTGTTTATGAACATATATGCAAGATATATGAGAAACAAATACTGTACTGTTTTGCCCCATCCCTGGGGAAATGGTGTTCCTGACAAAATACTGCTCTCTGCTGGCCTGGCCTGCTTTTCCATGAGGGCCTCACTTCTCACAGTCTTCTCTCTTCCCTAGTGAAAAGGGGAAAGACCACCTTGTTTTGCTGGCAATTTAATTGCATTTTTTAGCAATCGGTGACAGGTGCGTCTTTCATTTAGGATTGAAAAACATTATACTGCTAAAGCAAACAATATTGGTATCACCTAAATCTTTTGTCTTGAAGAAAAAATGCGAGTAGTCCTTGAACCTGAGTAACTCTCCAGAAGTACTCCTGTTTTCTTACAACTTGAAAGAAGAAATAGGCTGTTCACATAACAGGCTCCCCATCGGAACGAGCTCAGACAAGCATGTATTTTTAAACATAGGGGACTGAAGTCCTGTTTTGGGAAACTTGCTCCCAGGTGGGAATTTTTACAGCAGCCCAAAATCTCAGTGAAGACCACCAGATTTGAGGTGGGGCTCCCCAGGTCTTTTACTTTAAAGGACAACTCCAGGCCTGGGTAGCTCCCTGGCCTGAAACTTGTAGCATCTAATACAAGACATTTTTCTGATGTTTTTCTGAACATAATGGTCATGCTATTTTTTGGCCAATTATTTGCCAACTGATAGTAGATAAGGGTTCTGAATGCTGCACGGTGTAAAAAATACCAAAAGAAAAACACTGCTTTTGGATGGCCTTGCTGTGCCTGGAGAACTGCCTCATTAAGGTAGAAAGAGATAATAGAGGCACTAACAAGCACTCCTTAGGATAAGACGTATCAAAGCCTGTAGAAGATCACACTGTACAGAATCATCTGCAAGGGTCAAACAGTGGACAAGTGAGGAAGACTACAGAAGACCACCAGAGGACTCCTGAAGACCACCAGAGACCTCGAGTATGCCTGTGTGAAGGACATTTACGTATGATAATGAGTTCCTGGAAAGTTAATGAATATGTAAAACTTTTATCGGAACTGTAATGAATATGCATATTGAACTTGTATATAAACTATGCAATTAACCTGATCAGGCGCACACCATAGGAGGAGAGATCCCATGTTTGCCCAGTGCTGCAATAAAGGATACCTGCTTAACAGTCTTCTGACTATTGAGTCCTGATTTTGGCTTTTCACGGCATCACATCCTTACTCCCTATCCCCATTTTTTGGTTGTTTTACCAAAAGGGGATCACTCAGACCAAAGCTAACTGAAACCCAGCTTATTTGCACTGAATTTACCTTCACACTGCCACCAGCCATTGCCATGCTACAGCTGGTATAGCAGTAACTATAAAAACTGGCAAATTTTAATCTGTCAACATCTCCTATTTTGGGGCAGAATAAGGTAATGCCATGCTGCAGACATACCAATACGAGCCATTCATGACCAGCTGCAAATGTCATTGTCCCCTCAGTCCAGGGAAAAAGGGTATTTACCCAGCACTCAGGTTGCATTTTTTTCTGCGGTTATCCTGTCTATCTTCTTCCCGATGGGTTTACAGCTTGTGAGGTGCCCCATGACTGACAGCACTGCTACAGCAGCAATTTGGGGATTAACACCGACAGGAATTAACACAGTGCTCTCAGCTGGTTTTTTTCAAGCTGCCTGAAGATTCAGACAGGTTTCTGTGGAGAAACCACATCAGGTGTCAGGGTCTCACTTACCAACCAGGAGAGCTAGAAACTAAATATAGATTCTGATGCAATCACACCATGGGGGAGCCACAAATCTTAAAGGATTTTAAATCTTTGTGCCTTAATCTTCCTTTGAAGGATTCTCCCATTAATAGCATGGTTCCTTTTAAATATAATTAAACAACATTAAAACAAGTTAGAAAAATAGTTGGAAAGATCAGTTCCATTTACCTGGGTAAAACAAGAGAGGGAGTTTGATTTGAACAGTAACCATCACTTGAAATTCCTCGATGCCTGCTACCCACGTGGCTAGGGAAAAAAAAAAAAAGCCTCATTTACTTTCCAAACACTGCTACGAGGAATTCAGTAGAATAAATAACACCCTGGGAGACTCTGCTCTTATTCCTACCATGGGGTTCTCAGTACAGACACCCGTAACCACACGGAGCTGCAGGAGCGACGGCAGGGCTCGCTTGGAAGGATGTGAACCTCTCGCACGCAGCTGACAGCATCACAGCTTACACCTCTGCCCCGCATGTGATTTCCAAACATCAGTCTCCACCTCTTTCCTTCACGCCTTGTGTCTGCTGCTGCATGCTCACGCATCCTCACTCCCAAACCGCCTCTCTTCATTCTTCTAAATTGGGTGAGGCAGCAAGCTCAAGCTGCAAGGCTCAAGCAGCTCTTCTGCTGAAGAAGTAATTTTAGCTGGGGAAAAGACAAAATGGTCTAGGTGGAGGCAGAGCTGTTAATGAAGCTACTCAAGCAGAAAAACTGCTAGAAGAACATGAGGTATGGAGAAAACACAAGCAGCTACTCGAGGGTGTCCTTTGCTCACATCTACGAACTCTTCCTGCCTCAGAGCTGGATGGAACTTGCTGGTAAGGATTTTTAGCAGGGCTGGCTCTCAGGAGGGGAGCAGAAGGTGTCCAGCAGTCCTGCTGGCCTTACCTCAGGCCTACAGGCCCTCACCTTGCACAGGCCCTGCTCTGCTCCACAGCCGCCTTCTGCCGGACAGCCTCTGCCCCGCACCTCCTCCTCCTCTCACCTCCAGGACAGCTTCCCTCCTACCTCTCTGATTTTGTGGTGTTTCACCCTTTTTTTAAGGGTATTTTCCCGGAGGACCACGGCTGAGGGCTTCCACTGGGCGAGGGGGGGAGGAGGAGGAGGGGGAGGGG
>JANZLQ010000057.1:20303924-20320271 GCA_026212715.1 Elanus axillaris
TGGATGGGTACGGGGATCCGTGGGTGAGGGGGGATGGCGGCGGACAGGGCAGCGACCCGCGGGTCGGGTCGGGTCGGATCGGATCGGATCGGCCCGGGTTGCTCTGCCGGCCTGTGCCGCCGGCGCCCCGACGACGCCCGGTTCCCGCGGGGTCCCCGGTGGCGGAGGTGGGAAGTTTTTCCCTCGGAACATATTTTAGGGTCCCCTGGGAAAGGCAGGCATGAGTTAATCCCGATTTTCTTCAGGGAAATAGGGGTAGGGGGTTTATGCTGGCGGGCTGCTGCTCCTCCATCCCCCCCCCCTCATCCTTCCAGCCTCCCCTTTCCCGCCGGGCAGACTTCTGTCTCCTCACAGGATCATCCAGTTCCTACTGCTTTCCTCTCATGACACGGTTTTAGCTCTCGTGTAGCTGCAGTTGAGGCTTTTCTGGCACCGGCAAGGTTGGCATAATCGCCCCATGTGTCTGCAGTAATTGCCACCTACGTCTCTGGGCCTGCTGGTAGAAGCCAGAAAGATTTTTTTTCTTTTGTTTTTACAGTGTGATCTCCCTGATTTCTGTTTCACGGCAGCCTACAGGTCCTTCTCCCCTACGCTGATGTGTCTTGCGTGTGTATTTGTGCCCGTGGTTTTGCTTTCCTCCATTTTTACAAAATGTTGTCCTACTCGGTTTTGGCAATACACCATAATCACCTTGAATTTAAATTCCTCCCCCTCACACCTTCTGCACACCTCCTGAATTCGTATCATCAACAGATTACATAGGTGTCAAAACCTTAAGTCAACTTCATTGATTGGTTTGCTTTCTCTTCTTCATTACACTATCAAAAAAGGAAAGATATAGTGTGATTTGCTCCCCACAAATCACCACTGACTTTTTTAATCATCTAGACGATGTCACGTGAGTGATTGTAGATTTCTTGCATTGTGCTTTGCTGTGGTTTCTTTCCTGGTATTGGAGGGGGGGAGCACTCTAATTCCCTGGATCTTCTATCATGCCTTTTAAACACTGATTTTAAACTGTCCTTGTCCAGTCTTCTGGGACCTCCTTCACCATCCAGGGACTAACAAAAATAACTGCAAATGATTCCAGTTGCCCAGAGAAGTTGTGGGATCTCCATCCTTGGAGGTTTTTAAGATGCAGGTGGATATAGCCCTGAGCAACGTGGTGGGTCCCCATAGCTGCCCATGCTTTGAGCAGGAGATTGGATGAGAGACCTCTTGAGGTCCCTTCCCACCTCAGTTACTGTATTTAGCTTCTCTGAACTCTCCTATTCTGTTCCTTCTTAGGGCTCCGTAGCAATGGGGAAAAGACGATTTATACAGCTTCACGTCTTAAAATTAGCTATAGATCTCAATGACATGCTGAAGGAGGATGGATATGTTCCTAGTCTCATAGGCATCCAGCAGCCATGGAGGCATTTGGTGGTTAGGGCAAGCAACATGGGAGAAAACGATTTTGCTGCTAGGTCCAGTTTTACAAGTGATTCACAGGTGAATCCCAGATTTTTGAATGCGGGATTCTGCGTTGTCCTGGAATAAATGTAAGCATATACCTGCAAGTTTCCCTGCGTTAGCTGAGGTAGATTTGAGCACTGAAAACAGTAGCTGATAGCTCAGTCTTACTCCAGATGCTGACAGAGCTGCAGGCAAAAATACTTTCCCTTGCCAGCAGTAGTCTGTCACTCCATGTGTAAGCTTTTTTTTTTTTTTAACCAGGCTTTGTTGCAGTGACTCACTGCTTGCTTTGACTATCATGCCCAACTTCCTTATCACAGATCCAAACCAACTAACAGTTCATTATTTAACTAATGCCCAAGTCAAGTTTACTCCTGTAAGTGCCTTAGCAAATAACCATCATACTCTTAATCCTTTCAGCAGGTTCAGAAAATAAAACATACCTTTTCTTTTCTGTTGGATATAGGAGTGATGTGGGAACAACCTGTTCTGTGTGAAGGAAAAGAAGGAAAGCATTTGATAAAAGGGAAGAAACAAAACATCTGATAAATGGAAGCCATGAAGATATCAAAGCGGTTCTTCGCTTTTGGGATTTTGGCATGCATAGCTATTTATGTTGCATACATAAAATGGCACTTGGATTCCAAACCAGTCGTGGGAGCAACCGAAGGAGTTGCTGAAAGCAGGGGAGACAAACTGAACCATCAGGCACTGACCACAGATCTCTCAGTTTTTTATGGAATTATGTTTGATGCAGGAAGCACAGGAACTCGCATCCATATTTTTAAATTTACACAGCAGCCAAAAGGTATGGCCTGCTCATTGCACACAATAGATTAATTCTTTCATAACATATGGAGCAGATTACTGATGATTCTTTTCTAGGGATTACTTGAACAAACATGCTTCAGCTCTTTCTAGAGAACCATTAGGAAGTATATTATGATTCAAGCATGTGGGTTTGGATAAAATTATGAAATCATTCAACAAGGAGAAGATGCTGTAATGTCAGAATGTGAACTAAATAGCAGCTGTACCTTTAGAACAGTGCCTTGAAGAAGAACACTTTTTCATCACAGTGCTTGGTGGAAGAGAGGATTACAAATTCAGACGGCCTTATTCCCCCAAATTTTCACCATGAGGTTGTTGGCTGTCTCCAGTTCCTGGCAGTGAGCTGCTTTTCTCTGCGTTGTCTGGTTTAGTGCATCCTTGGCTTCAGTGTTGGATTTAAATTGTGAAACTTCACTGTTCTGTTAAAGTTGCTGTGTATTGCATCTGGACAGAAAGTATCGCTGAGAAGCGAGGCAGAAGTGTACAAAAAGCTCCAGTATTCCTCTGAAGTCATAAGCTTCATTCATTTAGGTGTTGCCAGCTCCTATTTGTGAAACTCTTAAAGATGAGGGAACCCGTGTGGATGCTGTTAGTAGGTGGTCTGAGGATGCTTTTAAGGATTAGCAGTGTGGCATATGGTGTGATTGGCCTGTGGGAAGTACCTTAGGTTTGCAGAATGGGCTGATGTAAGACTTAGCCACCAAAGGTGTTAAACAACAGTCTGTGGATTTCCTTCTTTCAGTGTATTCCCAAATCTTTGCTTCTTCCTTGCCTGCTTCTCTTTAAAGACAATTTCAGAATATATTGGAGGAAACTTTATGGAGTGTAATTGGGTAGAGGAGGAGGATATTGTCAAGTTCATGTTGTCTTACCTGCAGGTTCATGTAGTTGTCTATACTGCAGGTTTCCAAAATACTTTGGTCTGGCTCCTTCCACTGCCACTGAGTTTTGCTGGAGTCAAGCTGAGCCAGAACAGAGTGCACTGAAACGTGGTGTCTTTGTTACCAGTGCAGTTTGGAGAGCTGCACATGGCAGGTGTAAGGGCTCACAGAGAACTTGCACCCATCTGGTGATTGTCTAATGTGCGTAAAAAATATATGCATAGTGAACACCAGCACCTGAAAAACAGTCATGACTTTTAAAAATTATTTTTTCGGGAGCTAATTCCATAGCAAGGGCTGTATTTAAAGGTTGGGTGGCTGTTGATAGTTCATTAGACAGAGGCTTCGGTTGACTTCCATTAGCACATAATAATGTAAAATGTTTTTCTTTGCGTGTGTGCAAAATTATTTGTATTTTGGGATTACTTATTTGGGAATATTTTTGCAATATACATTACTTATTTTGGAATATTGCTTTTGAACAGAGACTCCCAAATTAACCCATGAGACGTTTAAAGCACTGAAGCCAGGTCTATCTGCATATGCCGATGATGTCGAAAAGGTAATTTTTTTTCTGTTATTGTAAAAGTACCTGCCCCAAATTGTCCCATTTTTTATATGCCCTGCAAATCACATCTTGCTGTGATACAGTATGCTGAACTGTCTCAGTTCAGGGAAGTGTTTCTAAATGATCCGAGCCCACAGTAATAGTTGATCAACATGCAGAGGAGCAAGGACCAGAATGCATCTAGTTCCACTCAGTGATGTTGTTAATTAAGCATAGTGGATGTTTTTCCCATCTCTGCCTTAAAAATTTCAATGAGCTTAAGAAAATTACAAAAGAACTGTGTTGGATTGGAGCAGAACCTTCTCCAGAAGTGACCGGAATTGGATTCTCAGGAAAATGGTCTAAAAAACAGGCCAAGTACTAAGGAACTTCTCTCCCTTCTCCCTTACCTTCTGGCTCGCAGGGGTTTAGGGATTTCCTGAGCTAGACTTACACCCAGCTCATAGTGTTTTGCTGGCTCCAAAGGCCTTTTTTCCCCAAGGATTTGTCATACTGCCTTTTGAAGCTTTTGTAGCCAAAACATTCAGTGGCAGAGAGTTCTATGCCACTGTTTGAGAAAGCGACTCTTCCTGTTTGTTTTTGACCTGTTGCTGGATAATACCCATTATATCCACCAGGCCTCACGCTGTGGGAGATAGTGAGTCCTCCACCTTTTCCAGAACCCTTGTGATTTTCAGTTGTCTCTGTTCCACATTTACGGTGAATCATACCTCTGATCACCCTTTTGCCCTTCCAAGGAAGGCAAATCTAAAGAGTTTCTAATGTGCCTTTTTTTTGTTCTTTCTCTGCTCACAGAGTGGCCAGGGAATAAAAGAGCTCCTGGAGGTGGCGAAGAAGGAAGTTCCTATGGAGCTGTGGAAGTTTACTCCTCTGGTCCTGAAAGCCACAGCTGGCTTACGGTTGCTGCCAGGAGAGAAAGCTCAGAAGTTGCTGGATAAGGTACTATTTCTCATCTTTCAGTTTGCTTTCCAGAAATTTTATAGCAAAGTTTGGTCCATTCTGTGTAAGGTACGTACTCCTTTAACTTCATGTATGAGCCATTCCTATCATTTAAGCCTGAAAGCAGTGCAGACCCACTTGATCTCAAATGAGGTTGGGGGCAGAAATTGCATGAGTACAAGGGCAGAGGAATGATGACAGCTCCAAATAAGCCTGGAGATCGCATCTAACAACTGTAATGAGATATTCCTAGCAATCCTAAGGCTTGTTCCTACTGGGTGTGTTTGTTGGTGGTTTTGACCAGGATGCTGCTATTTTGAGAAAAGCTCTCTGCTATTTGATTGGTCATGTCATGTTATCAGCCAGCTGCTGCAAGGTTGCTCCTTTATATAGATTGGAAATAATGTGAACTGTATTTATAGGCATGTAAAATACAATTCATATTTTAAATTATTATAAAAATAAACAAAATACTATGTTCTGGCCCTTACAGCTGCAGGACAAGTTTATTAAGTGTGCACTAAGCGTACTCTTTTTCTAAGCAATAATTGGAAGGAAAAAATGTGATGCAGTTGAAACCAATGTCTGTATTGTTCTCTGCTGCCTGCAAGCTAGCCTGTTCTTTCCACACTGAATTTCAGCTGGAACTGCTGCAGGTTTTACTTCAGAGGACTCTGGAAACCTAGGGCTTTGCTACCTAACGTAGGATGTAGTGTAGAGGACCTCTAACAGCCAACATGCTCCTGTTAAAAGTGCCATTCCCTGGGGCATTCCTAAAAGCCAGGGTGTCCATCTCCCGCCTCTCCTGTGCATATATAATACCCTGTGGATCACCAGTTGCAGCAAAGTAAACTGGGTTCCCTTCCCTATCCAGGTCCATCGCTTGTTAACGGTATTTCTGAGCAGTCTTCATGCTTGAAAACCCACACATCCATCCCTGTCTCTGCACCAAACTACAGAGCCAGAGTGTAAATCGCTGACCTTTTATAGCAGAACACAGGCTGATGCTTGTTGGGCTCTTGAACTTCAAAGTGGTGAGCAGCAGTCAGGATCTGGCCCAAGAAGAGCAGTTGTGTGAAACTGGAGTTTTAAAAAAGCTTGCTTTTCAGCTGAAAAAAAGATTTCTCTGAGTGTAGCTTTTATTTGAACTACAGGTGAAGGAGATTTTTCAGGCCTCCCCCTTCTTCGTGAGGGACAACTGCGTGTCGATAATGAACGGAACCGATGAAGGTAGGCTAACTTGTGGAGACCCTTTCTGCAACCCTGGAGATTCCTGCTGCACTGTGACAAGTCCCCTCGCACTGTAGTGGGAACCCACAAGCAGCAGGTTTGACACAGTTTTTACTCTGCTTCAGGCAGTGCCTGCCAAAGAGATCTTGTGCTGCGTTTTCCAATTTGAAGTCCTCAACTCTGTCCTGATTTTCAAAGCTTTTGAGTGCCGGGCAGTTCCTGTGGGATCACCAGGAAGCCACTGTGCAGTCAGCACATCTGGAAAGGTTTCTGAATCTGCTTGTTGAGATGGTCTTCGACAACTGGTTTTGCACACCCTGCTCTTGACAATGCTCATAAGAGCTTTCTGGAAGTATTTGGTCATAATGTTAATTATAACTGATCTAATGAGTGTGATGGTGAATTCAATCTGAAAAAAAATGTTATATGGAGAAGAAAATACATGCTGAAATAAGTTGATGCTCATCAAAAAATGCTGAGGACAGAACCCAGAATCAGTCTTGATTTAAAATAATTTGAGGAAACATGTCTGAATTCTAAGTAACTGAGTGTTGAAATGTGTTTTAAATCCACTTAGAAACCAAACTTTAAAATAGCTGGAGTTGTTTATGAGTTTCTTTTTTACTGCTTAATGGAAGACAGACATTGTAATTCTTCTTTTTGTTTTGTTTTAAAATAATGAGTAGCAGTGATAGCCTTGGTTCAGCCAAGAGTTGAACTGGACCATGTTCCCTAGCATGCCTTAGGTTTTAACCACATGGATAAATATTTTAATTTGTTAACGTGAGGCCCACTAATTCATCTAATTTATGGAGAAAAGCTTTATAAAACAGGAAGAGAACAGAAGCAGTGCAGCTCACAAAAATGCTTAGTGGAAAATAGGAAAAATTGGAACACTGAAAAGATGAAAATTCTTAGTATTCAAAAGGAAGGTTGAGTGCCTGGCATCAAACAAAAACCTACCTGTGGATGTTCTCCTAGAAAATGAACAATGTGAGTGTCAGTCATTTCCTTGTCTTCTAGCTAAGGGCTGAAGCTTTTGTGACTTCTTGCCTAAGTTGTTGACCTGTGAAATACAGAGTTGTCCAGGCATTTTGTATATGGGGCTTCTCTTCCAAATGTCCTGTCAGCTCTGGTACAGAAGGTCATTCTCTTTGTTCAAAGCATCTAATCTTGGTTTTTGACAGCTGTTGACAGTTGTGGAAACACTGGCTTTGGGGCAAGATGGGTCAGGGGAGCTCAGCAGGGCCAGTCCTGTTCAGTCTTCTTGAAGATCCTTCTCGCTTAGCTCTCAGCTAGACATCCTTTGGAGACTTTGTATTAGAAGTTGTCCATTTGCGGAAGGGGGACGAGGGAACTTGTGGCAGATGGTCTCTGGTGTCTCTGTCAATTGTTGGATGACAAGCTCTCGTTTGCTGATTATTTTGTTTAGATGATGCAGTTAAACTGTATGAGAAAACTTAAAAATGCCTCCAGCTAAACAGATCCTAAAGCAGGAAGACCCTGTAATACGGCTCACCTTATTTGTTACTGATGTTAGATAAAATGAAATGGTATGATCTAACTGTGCGTCTTCTGAATCTTTTTCTAATTAGGTATTTCAGCCTGGATCACAATAAATTTTTTAACAGGTATGTATACATGAGCGTGTGCATAAAGGTATGACCGATGCTGTGAAATTCATGCTGTTTTCTGCCCCTGCATGGGATTTGCTCATTCATTGGGGTCGAGTGGGAGAAAGAAGGAGCTGGGAATAAGTCAGCAGTTGGTTTTGGCCTGGCCTATTTAAGTCGTTAGGATTTTGGTCATTTACTTGACAGAGTGAGGAGTTTAATCCATTTTCCTAGATGTTTAATGTAGCCTTTCTTTCAATTCCTTGTAGGGTACCAGAGCATTTTATTCCTTTTTAGAGTCTGCCACTAGCTCTGGCTAAGTTTTTAATGTGGATATTCTAGTTGTGCTTGGCAGCTGCACAGAGTGAAGGAAAGTGCTATGCTACTTCCTTACGGGTTTATAACATAGAAAAACCACAAGGGTTTACACTGCTGAGTTAGAAAAGGGTAGCTGAAGAGTAAAGAAAAAACTAAGCTGAAGCCCTCTCTGACAATAAGTAAAGCAGTCTGCTGTCCAAGTGCTCTGTTCAGCACACACAGTGCGTGGAGCAACATGACAAGTGCTCTAAACCTTTTTATGCTCACAGGAAATATCAAAAAAGTCAGAGATCTTCAGACATAAGCTATCATGAGGTATACCAAGGTACTTGGTGGAAACTAGTCTTGTCAGGAAGGTGTATTTGAAGGATCTAACTGAGAAGAACTGGATTTAAATGAGAAGAGAGGTCTGGCCTGGCAGCCGGCAGAATTCCAAGGCAGCTGAATCTCTTAGGCCAGCTCTTTTCAGTCTGTCATCCCCTTGGCTGTGGGAATCTGCAAAATATCACTAAGGGATCAGGGAGAGATGGCCAAGAAAACCACATTCCTCTGTGTTACAAAGTGGTTACCAGAGTAGAGTTTGCAAAAGGGTCCTTGCATCCACTGAAAAATGTTTAGGAATCCAGTAACCAAAGCTGCTGTAATTAGGGCATGAACAGCCACCGGAGAACTAAGAGAAACTCTGTCAACTGAAGATTTTCAGGTCACCCTGATAAAGCCCAAGTAAGTGCCCAGTAGACGACAGTATAATTTACTGCTGGCTGGAAGCTGACAGATGGAGTTAGATTGTCCTCTTTCTTTACCACTGTACTTCTGGTTTTGTTCCTAGCCAGTTTCTCACAGCACCCACCGTGGCTTTCTCTGTTCTGTCACACATTTCAGGTAGCCTAGATGATCCGCAGAAGAGAAGTGTAGGGATGCTGGATTTGGGTGGTGGATCAACACAGATCACCTTCCTTCCACGCACCGAGGTAATGTGAATGTGCACGCTGCTGGGAAACGCTGGTGCAGGAATCAGTAACTGCTCAGATTTGTTTCCGTTGGAAACAGGCCAAGAGTTTGTCAGTGTGACATGAAGCCACATTTGTGACAGAAGTCCCATCTGCCTCGTTATAGTTAGTCACAGAGGCATTCACAACTCTTTGTCAGTCCTCTTACTCCAGCTCCATGGGTCAGTGGTGCATGTGGTGAATCTGCCAGGGCTGCTTTATCTTGGGGAAAATGGAGTGTTCGCCTGAGTGTCTTAATCCTTGACTATCGTTTTGTGCTGCTTGTAATGAAGAACTCGAAGGCAATGCTGTTAATGAATTCAGGTCCAACATTTGGCCTATATTTGGTTTTAAGAACAGAGTGAGACGCCTTGTCATTCCTTCTGGTTTTCCTGAGTTCACTGAGTTGCAAATGAAACCTTTCAAAGGAACAACTCTTACTGTGCAATACAAATACATGCTGACGTTTGTCATTTCATCTTCCTGTTGTGGCATTTTTATATATAGGTGTTCTGTGAGCTGGAAGCCTTATAGATGTGGAGTCGTAAGGCACTGGCCTGAGCAGAGATACTGTTCATAATAAAGCTGCACAAAAGCAGAGGGTTGGAATGCTGTACCTAATGAGCCAGCCTGGGCTGATCAAGACATTGTGCTCTTACAGCAGAATGACAGGGGATATGAAGAGTCCGGGATGTGGAAATTCTGGGCTTAGAGATGGTGTTAAGGTATAAGCAGCATGAATAGCATCGTGGCCTGAGCTTTGCTCCCCACAAACACGCCAGCCATGCTGGTGCATGTGGGGAAGGGGCTGAAAAGTGCATTAGATAATTACCCTTTCATTTCTTCAGACCACAGGCTGGTCCTCACTCTGTTCCTTGGCAAGCACAGTGATGTGTTTTTCCTCTGGCTTGTGGAGGTTCGCAGCTGAATTCACTTGAGTAGGAAGTTAATGCGTGCCTGGCTTTCATATTATTTTGCACACAGTTTTCCCTAGTAGTGATCATGTGAAGAAGCAGTTGCTGTAGCCTCTTGACAAAAGGAGTTAAGAGCTGGAATAAGGATTCCTTTTAAATTAAAATAATTCTTTTATATACCAATTTTGTGTGGATACAAATAGAAGTGTAACCAGTTTAGACTCTGTCATGTGAAGACACTGTTTTAGCTCCAGGTTTTGTGGTTGTCTTGTGTATCAGTGGTAAAATCTAAATACTTGCAAATTCATCGTTTCTCTCTGAAGCATGCTAGGATTGTTTCACGTTTTAGCTAATGTTTCAGAAGATTATGTTGTTGATGTTTGCTGCTGCCAGCAGAAACCTTGCAGTGACATCTTTTTCTCCCTCCAGGCAACTCTCCAGACATCACCAGCTGGCCATACAACTTCATTTCAGATGTTTAACAACACCTACAAGCTGTATTCTTACAGGTTAGTTGCGGGAAAGAGAACACACTGTACAGACAGAAGCTTTTTGTGAAGCCAGTGGGATCTAGGTGTTTTGCTGAAGTGAGATAGATCCTTGCAAATGAGTACCGGGAAGAAGCAGAGAAACCTGAGCCACATCATTGTGGTGGATTAACCTTGGCTGCCTGCCACCTGTCTACCAAGCTGCTCTATCACTCCCCTTCCATCAACAGGACAGGGGAAAGAAAATACGACAAAAAGCTCGCAGGTCAGGATAAGGACAGGGAGGTCACTTAGCAGTTACTGTCGTAAGCAAAACAGACTTGACTTAGAGAAGCTAATTTAATTTATTGCCAATTAAATGGTAGGATAATGAGAAATATGAACAAAATCAAAAACACCTTCTCCCCACCTCTCCCTCCTTCCGAGGCTGAGCTTCACTCCCAACTCTTCTACCTCCTCACTGCTGAGCAGTACAGGAGGATGAAGAATGTGTGTTGCAGTCAGTTCATAGCGCTTTGTCTCTGCCATTCCTTCCTCTTCACTGTCTTCCCCTGCTCCCAGTGTTTTGGGCAGAGGGAAGCAGCTTCTTCCCACCTATGTTTGCTGTGGGGTGTGTCTGGGCTCAAAAAGAGTCAATTCTGTATGCTAGAGGCTGTGCTGCCTGTGAGGAGGGTGAGAGAAACATTAGGGGAATGCCTTCAGCATTCCCAGTTCTCCAAGAGCCAGATTACCATTGACAGCTATTGCCTGTACTTTTTCAACGAGAGATTATCCTTCTGGGTGAGGGTAATATGAGAGTGGGTTGTCACACTGTTACCCTTATTTGCATTAGCTGCTGACTCGAGCCATTTCTCTGGGACCATGTAGAGGAGACTGGCATGTCCCAGCCAGGTTGTCAGTGGAGTATCAGAGGAAGGTTGTTTGTTGTTCACAGAGGCTTTTATCCCTTTGCAGTTACCTGGGACTCGGGCTGATGTCAGCGAGGCTCGCCATTTTAGGAGGAGTTGAGGGAAAACCCTGTAAGTTATGGGCACTCCTCAAGTCTTGGCTCTGAGCATAGGATACATAGCCCTGTTGTGGGGGGAGGAGTTTGTCTGTCCCTTTCCCACT
Source organism: Elanus axillaris (assembly GCA_026212715.1). Classification (NCBI taxonomy): domain Eukaryota; kingdom Metazoa; phylum Chordata; class Aves; order Accipitriformes; family Accipitridae; genus Elanus; species Elanus axillaris. The sequence goes on from JANZLQ010000057.1 coordinate 20,315,261, forward strand.
GGGCTCAAGGTTCCTGAGTGTTATGTGGACTCCTGTCACCATGGCTGGGTGCATTTGAGACAAATACAGGAGGTGACACTGTTAGATCCCAGGAGACCTGGATTCTTGCCACCCCTGGGGGGGGGGCATGGGACATCTGAGCCATGACTGGGACTTAGAGGTGCCTTGCTGAGGCTGTGGGACAGCATGGAGCAGGGCTAGGGGCAAGGGATCTGAAATTAACTCCTGATGTTTTTCCCTAATGTTTTACTTCTGCAGTAGGAGAAGGGGAAGAATTGATCAGCCCTTGTTTACCACCTGGCTTCAAATCTGAATGGCAGCATGCTGAGATAGCATACAAAATTAAAGGACAGAAGGCAGGTATAGTGATTTATCACTCTTCCTATCTAGGCCAGCATGCTATTAGCAGAGTAAATGATACGCTCTCAGCCTCTTGCAAAGACACTAGATTCTCTGTTTACCATTCTGTCTGGCTCCTCTTGATGTGCTTTTAAAGAGATTCTGCAGCTCTTTCCTCTTGTGGCACGGTGTGTCTGTCCAGTCGGTAAAGCTGCTAGTAGTAATGCAGACAGAGTTGAGCAATCCCTGAACAGGTGTTTCAGAATCCTTCTGCCTCAGATGATGTTGTCCATCTCTTCTGATCTATCGCGTATTTTGTCCCAAGCTGAAGATGGTAAGTGTTGGCACTGGAAGAAGATGCAGGCTTCAGTTCTCTGTGAAGAGCTTACGGAGTGCTATTGTGCAAAAGGGAGCGTGTTTCTCTGCCTATAATATGCTGTGTTTCTTTGCCTTCTTTTAGGTGAGCCTCTGTATGAGTCTTGTTCTAACAAAGTGGCAAAGATGCTCTACAAGAAAGTGCATAAAGCTGAGGAAGTGAAGGACTTGGATTTTTACACTTTCTCCTACTACTATGACCGTGCAGCAGAGGTTGGTCTCATAGGTATGTTTGCTCCTGTTTTCCTTTCATTTTAAATGACAAGTTGTGGAAGAAATGGTGACACTTATACACATCACGATGCTTTGCTAAGCTGTCGTGGAACTTAAGTCTTTTGATACACTGCTGTGCAGCATTGGTCTCGACTGGATATTGACTGCTATTTAATTTCTACAGAGAAGGGTCTGGGGCTGCGAAATAGGACCTGCAACTTCTGGTAGTGGCTTTTAAACAAACTGTCTGCATTTCAGAAATCATTGTTGTCTGATTAACTCTACAATCCAAAATAGAAAAAAGCCGTCACAATGATAAACAAATTTCTTGGGCGATAAAGCAGTAAAGTGATCTTGGGCTGTGTGTTTTGCTTCACTGACCTTTTTTAGATGGAATGAAGATTTTCAGGTCATTCCACATGTATTCAGAATGCATCCCGTCTCTTTTCTAGTGGTATGCTGGTGCACAGAAGGCCATCGTGTTCAGTGGTAGAAAGCAGATGATGGGATTTCAAGCTAGTTTGGACAAATATACCCACCTCCTCAGCCACCTTGTTTTACAAATAATTTCAGATTTAATATGTCGCAGAGCACCACTGCCCTGTCAGATCTGGTCAAAGGTGTTAACTGTGTTCAGGCATCACAGGGCAGGGCAGCACAGACACGGGGACAAGGTGAGAGAGTCTGTAAACTATGCTTCTTTAGGAAACGAGGCTAAAAGCTCTTCATAAAACAAGGCTTTTCAATCTATATTGAGGGTCTTTTAAAGGCTCTTCTACCGTTAAAGCAAGTGTGAGTTTTGTCGTTGATTTCAGTGACTCAAGGTTTGATTTCCAAACAACTTTTATGACTTGAATCTACAATTGCCTTTATACAAAAAACATAAAAGACCATGTGGGTTTTTTTCTTCCTTTTAGATAAAGAAAAAGGAGGAAGCTTAACTGTTGGCGACTTTGAAATTGCAGCTAAATACGGTGAGTAAAGTACAATCACACACACGTAATTGTGTGGAAATTCATACTCAGGTGGCAAATATGTGACATGCTAAGAAGCCTGATTTTTTTTGTTTTAAGTAAATATTGAACACCTCTCTTGAGCACCTCTCTCCATAGCATCTTGCCAACATTTCTGCTTATTTCTGAAAATCTCAACTATTTTTATATTAATTCTTGTTTTGCAGCCCACATAAGACACACCTTGTAATACTTATATTTCAAAACTCTCAAGAATTACTAATCAACTTCCAGTTAACAGTTGTCCTGAAATTATGCTTTCAAAATAGACGTGGGCGTTCTTGTCCTGTTAGCATAACCTGTCCTAATCTGGTTTAAATTTTCTTTTTGTCTCAAGATTTGTTCATATGCTTGATTGTTAATCAGAAAAGGGGGGAAACCAGTTCATAGCTTTTCGCTTCATCAGCTGCAGAGAGAACTGCCTACGCAGATTTACAAATGTAAACATTCTTTTCTTAATACCACAAGCTCAGGCTTTGATCAAACTGTTACGGGGCTTTTTGGTAAAGTTTATGAATGTCTGAACAATTGTTGCAGTTCTGATTTCTGGACTACCATTTGTGTCATTCATCCTGAGAAAGGAAGTGAGTTTTATTTTGGCTTTGTCTTTTCTTTCATCTTTTTGTTTTTCCTTTGGTTTTGTCAACATGTGTTGAGTGCTTATGCTCAAGAAACATAACACACCTGAGATTGCTCAGATTTTTAAAGGCTTGAACTAGGCAGAAGAAAAGTTGGAGGCCCTTTTCATCCTTCTGCGGAGAGATACAAGAAATTTAGCTGTCTTAGGGGAGAGAAGGAATGCTTTGATCTTCCTTCCAGTGTGCCAAAGCTTTTGTGCTTCTGCTAGCGTGTGTATGTCATTTCAACCCCATTGTAACAGGTTCCATCACTGCGCAACTCAGCTGACGAGAGGTGTTTTATGCGTTCATCTGAGGTTTTTCAAAGCTGGGCTGATGGCCACAGTGTGCATTCAGACACTGTTTCTTTTCCCTTAGTATGTAAGACCATGGAAATCAGCCCCGGAAGCAGCCCTTTTCTCTGCATGGACCTCACGTACATCACCATCCTCCTGCAAGAACTGGGTTTCCCAAAGAGCCAAGTCTTTAAGGTGATGCATAAGATGGATTGCTGCGGAGAGTGGGCAGGATGGCGCTGAGGAAGTAGTCATCATGCCAGTAGCTCGGTCCTTGGTTTGCTTTCTTGCTCCAACACACGCTCAGTGATTGGGGGTGGAGGGACACCGTCCCCACGATGGTGATAACCAGTTTTGCTAAACTTCAGCACTGTGTTCACCTTGCATGCTTCTCCTTCTCCCAAAGAATTTTTTTAACTTTTTTGTTTGGTTTCTTTCCCCCCCCACCAGCTTGCCCGGAAAATTGACAATGTTGAAACGAGCTGGGCATTGGGAGCCACTTTTCATTACATCGACTCGCTCAATAGACTGCAGTACTAAAGCTCCTTGAAGGTGACTTTTGGGAATCTCCGTTTTTGGAAGCCGAACATGGGAGAATCTGTTGAAGGGCCTGCTTTTGGCTTCCGAAGTCCTGTGGGAGGTCATCATAAACTAGGCCCCTTTCCTCCCACCCCCTGCCAAGTCCCCTACCATCACTAGCTCTTTTTTTACAGTGCAGAGTGCAGTGTCTAAAGAATAAGCTTTGATGTGACAGCATCTGCAGTCAACTTGATGTAAAACGTGATCATTGTTGAAGTAAAACCAGGACTCTGCAGGACATTTATGATCTCTATGAGAAAAACACGCCTTTTTGGATTATGCCTGTACTATGTGCTTGTACTGTGCTGAAGTCGCTGCAGGAAATGGTCACTCCAGAAGGAACTCTTTACCGTCCTGATTTCAGGGTGTTTCTTCCTGTTTGTCAGCAGTTTTCAGTGATGATTTTTATTTTACTACTTCCGTGTTTGAAGGTGAACTGGTGTGTGTGTGTGCAAAGACAGTGCATTTACACAGATGTGCTGCTGACAGGCAGCAGCTTTGAAATGCAGCGTGGAAATCTGAGCTCTGCTTCCCACTTGCTGAACTTGAAAAGCTCAGGAGCACTCTAGAAACTGGATATGGACTTAGAGGCGTGAATCGGAGCCTATATCCCCTGCCGGGTTAAAGCCTACACCCTAACATTGGTTCTCTGGCTGTTGGGAGATGGATGGTGGAAGACAACATCAGATTTGCTGGATCTAGACAAGCAAGGCCTGGGAGTTGGGTACAGGGCTAACGGTGGATTTGATGGTTCTAGAGTCCGTCAGGGTAAGATCGATGAACAAGACGCAGCCACAAAAATAAACCCTGAGCACAGCTTATTGGACCTCACGGACATTTGTGCCTTGGCAAGGTTGATGCAGGGCCCGCGATGAATGCATTAACGTGGTGTTTTGGGTGCCGCTTCCTGCAGACGCATCTCACTTTGATAAATGAATGTATTGTGGTTGCACTGAGCTGTGGCAGGGTAGCTGCAATGCACCACTCCAACAGTGTCCTGTACACAGGCTGGAAGTGATCATGGAGGCAGCAGGAGCTGGAGAGGACATGCTGCACTATTTGTAATCTAACTGTGGAATTGTCTTGTGTTTGTATGGATGTTTAGAGCAGACCCAAGTGGTCTTTTGGGAGTGCAAAAGAGCCCAGCCTCCCGGAGAGCCAGCAGTGTGTGCTCCGACTCGTAGCCACAGCCTCGTTCTTTCCCTGGGGCTGTGAGATGTGGTCTGGTGGTGTGCAGTGCTTCCTGGCTGATGGCTCTGCAGATGAGTGTACGGGGGACACTTGAACCCCCCTGGACTGACAATAAAAACCCAATTTAAAATGAAAACATGGTGATGGTGGTGTGGCTTCTAGTGCCAGAGCCTGCAGTGGGGGTGGGTTGAGAAATGAGTGCCCTGACGCCATCCCTGTCCCCTCACGCCATCCCAGCCCCTTCCACCATCCCCGGCCTGTGTCCCCCCATGCCATCCCTGTCTCCACATGCCATCCCAGCCCCAGACGCCACCTCTGTCCTCACAACCTGTATCTGTTCCCTCATGCCATCCCAGCCCCTTCCACCATCCCTGTCCTGTCCCCCCCC
>JANZLQ010000057.1:20320347-20341885 GCA_026212715.1 Elanus axillaris
AAGTCCCCCCCTCGGGCGGCCCAACGCTTCGTAACGAACCACCCCATCGCTTCGGGGCCGAACCGGGGGCCGGGCCGGGCGCCAGCTCCGCCTCATCGCGGGCGGTGGAAGCGCAGGCGCGGCGGCCCCGGCTGCGGCAGAGCCGGAGCCGAAGCCAAAGCCGGAGCCGGTGGCCGGGGGAGGAGGGGGGGGGGGGGGGATATGGCGGCGCCTCTGAGCGACGGAGAGCGGCGAAAACAAATCAGCGTGCGGGGGATCGCGGGGCTGGGGGACGTGGCGGAGGTGCGCAAGAGCTTCAACCGCCATCTCCATTTCACCCTCGTCAAGGACCGCAACGTCGCCACTCCCCGCGACTATTACTTCGCGCTGGCCCACACGGTTCGCGACCACCTGGTGGGACGCTGGATCCGCACCCAACAGCACTACTATGAGAAAGACCCCAAGGTGAGCGACCCCCCCACACCCCGGGAATGGGGACAGGGGGGTCCCCTCGGGCATCCCCCACGGTCGTGTCCCTCCCACACGTCTCGCCCTGGTTGCGTCCCCATAGCCCTCGCAAGCACCCTGCTGTGGCCGTGTTTCCCCCACCCCCGTGGGCATCGTCGTGGCCACCTCCCTTGCACGCACCTCGCTGTGGCCGTGTCCCCGTGGGCCTCGCCCCAGCCATGTTCCTCACACGCATCTTGCCGTGGCCACGTCCCCGTGGGCCTCGCCCCAGCCGTGTTCCTCACACGCAACTTGCCGTGGCCGCGTCCCCGTGGGCCTCGGCCCAGCCGTGTTCCTCACACGCATCTTGCCGTGGCCACGTCCCCGTGGGCCTTGCCCCAGCCGCGTTCCTCACACGCAACTTGCCGTGGCCGCGTCCCCGTGGGCCTCGCCCCGGCCGTGTTCCTCACGCACATCTTGCCTTGGCCGCGTTCCTGTGGGCCTTGCCACCGCCGCGTTCCTCGTGCAGTTCGCCACAGCTGTGACCACGAGCTTCTTTGCAGCCCTGTCCCAATGAGCCTTGTTGCAGCCGTGTCCTCCCTCGGGCATCCCCACGAGTGTGACCCCACACACACCCTGCGCCGTGTCGCAGCCACGTCCCCTGTGATCCCCCTGCGAGCGTGTCCTCGCACGGGCCTTGCGGCTGCCAGCTCCTCCGTACGCTTCGCGGTGGCCATATCCTGCACTGACAGCACCCGGCGGTGGTGTGTCCCCTCCGGGCATCGTCACCGTCACCTCCACGTCTCGGCACATGCCTCGGCACAGCCAGGACGTTCTGGCTTCGCTCCTGCGGAGCCCGCTGGCAGCTCAGCTTTGAGGCTGGAGAGGAGTTTCTTGCCTCCTGCAAACCAAATAAGCTTTCCCAGGTCACCAAATCCCAGGGAGTTGGTGGTTCCTGGGGGACCCGGCCTGCTCCCTCCTCTCCTCCCCACTCGTCAAGTCAGGATGGTGATGCTGGAGATACTGGACATTATTCAGCCTTAATCCTTTTGAATTAAGACCCAGTCCAGCACTTAACTGGAGAGCCCTGGAGGGCAGCTGTGTACTGGAAAAGGCACATACCTTCCCAGTGTGTAGGCAGCTGCCTCCCCAAGTCAGCTGTTTTCTTGGGGTTATGAATATTGCCTTGACACAAGAAACAAGCTGCACTTTCACGCCGGTAAGGCTGCACATGCACTGGGCGTTAACGCCGGTGCCTTACTCACACAAATGCGCTCTGATCCGTATTGCTGCACTAACAGAAGGGATTGTAGAGATCCCATAAAAAGCCAAGAGGAGCTTGGAGTGGGTTTGCTTACTGTCCCCTGCGCTTAGATTTTCACTAGAAACAATGTCCCTGTGGGAGGCTGAGTGGAGAAGAGTATTTATGCAACTGTGTGATGTTTTCATTCTTTCCGATGAGCCCCAAGGAACAGATGGACCCTCTCAGACTCCCAGCAGAGGTGACAGAACGGGTAGTCCTGCTGCTTAGTGGGGAAGATCCCAGCTACGAAGGAATGAGATTCCAGGGGAAGCATGCTTTAAAGTCAGGGTATTCCTGTCTATTTATAAAAATATCTATAGCAATAAGTCTGAGCGAGGGCAAAAGTTTGCACAGCCTGCTTCTCATCCCACAAACAGGCTTTCATTCGCATTCGTGGCACAGGCACAGTTCCTCTGAAACTTGGAAGGTCACCACGGAGCAGCCCGTCTTGCACAGTTGTGCCGGGAACCCTGCCACCCGTGGGACAATTTATTTGTTCAACAGGGTGAAACGTGCGTGTGAAACTCGGCGTGGGGAGAACAGGAGGACCCGTGTGATAGGAGCACTGGAAAATCACTAGCGGGAGGGGACCTGGCCGGCGTGTTTGGGGCAGGGGGCTCGCTCCGGCTTTCAGCAGGCTCTGGATCAGCTTCAGCTCAGCATGGGAAAACTTTAAAAGCCAAGTGTAAGCATCACCTTAGCTGAGTTTGACGGTGTATAAATATCCCATTCAGCATCCTAGATAGTTCTTACCCTGAGTTAAATAGGGAAACACTTAACAAGCAACGAGATTTTTCTATAGAAGGCTGTTGGCAGGGAGACGTGCGGCGGAGGGTTGGCTTGCATCCCGCGCGAGCTTCTGACAAACAAACTGTGGTGCGTGGTGTTCAGGAGCAGGCGCCAAGAGCCGGTTTGGGAAGACATCCCTACTCTGGAAAGCACTTGGGTCTGCTCCTAATTTCAAGTGACTTTTCGGTGAAAGCAAAGTGTCGTGCTGTGTGTAAGCGTCTTGCTTTGCCTCCCCAGCGCATTTACTACCTGTCCCTGGAGTTCTACATGGGCCGCACTCTGCAGAACACCATGGTGAACCTGGGCCTGCAGAATGCTTGCGATGAAGCCATTTACCAGGTGAAGTCTTGGGGGTACAGGGGTCCCCCTCAGGAACTGGCCAAACTTTTCTATGCAGAGGGCTGGGTAGCTTTATTTTGTGGGGCTTCCTGCTAAGGGTGTGTTATTTTGACTAAACCACACGAGGCTTGGCTCTCTGTTAGTGTTTTTCATCCCCTAGAGAAGACGGTGGGGGGACCCTGGGGTTCTTTCAGAGTTGGAGTACAGTTTTCTCAAACTACCATTTTCCTGTAGTGGCTGGGAATATCCAGAAGAGTATCCAGAAAGCAACACCCAGTATCCCAAAAGACGAGGGAGTCCCAGGCTGCAAATAGCTTTCCATTACTAGGAGAGATGATGGCTCATCACAGGAGACGTAGTCTAATAGGGAAGGCTGGGCCAGAAGGGGAAACTGGAGCACCAAAATGCCAAATTACAGTTCATACATGCAGGTACACAAGGCACCGCAGCAGCGCTGCCAGATAAAAGTGAGTCACTGGGAAGGAAGAAAGGGGGAAGTCGTTTTCTTGAATTAAAATGTCATTGGATGAGTTCAAACTGGAAAAAACACAGCTGAGTACCACAAAGGCAATCACAAACGCGAGGCCACGGTTACGTAGGCTTGCAGCCACCTCTGCAGCAGGACAGGGACTTTTTTGACAGAATATGAGGTTTTGGGCTTTCTCACCCTAAAGTTTTATTTCCCACCGGATTGATCCACATTACACTTTCTAGCAGAAGTTGGCCTCTGTCACTCTCTCAAAATGAGGTGCTGTGATTGCTGATGAAACATCCTGGTGAGCGCTTTCCCTGCCCAGAGATGGGATTTCCAGGGAGGGATCTGACATGTTTCCTCTCTGAGGTATCGTGCCTCGGAGCGCAGGCTGGGTTTTTTTTCAGGGAGGATCATTAAGTCCCTTTGCAAGGCATTTTCCACGTACTGATTTGGCCTGACGTGCGAGCGGAGGCTCCCCTCACTGTAGCCTCCGACATGTGGAGCTCGTCATGGCCAGTGGCCAGCTGGGATGGGAGGTCTCGTATCCAGCATGGCTCTGTCACTGAGAGAATTCGCCTCGGTTTTTGTGACCCCGTCGCACTGTGCCTGAGGCTTTCCCGGCTTGGGGTTGCAGACGGCTGAAGCTCTGGGAGAGCGGTTCGGGGAGCAGCCATGGTGTCGGCCTGACTCCCCGCTGCCTTCCAAGAGGCAGCGTCTCTTGACTCCTGGAGAGTCCTTGCTGCTGGCATGCTTAGCCTTCCTCCGGCAGCAGCCCCCGGGCCAGAGAACAAATAGCCCAAGAGGTGCAGCAGAGGAGACAACCACTTCCAGCCATGGACTCCGGCCAAGGAGCTCGGCAGCAGGCCGGGCAGGATGCAGGAAGGAACGGAGTGTAATGGCGAACACTGCAGTAACCAGCTGCCGGTGTGGTCGTGCCCTTCCTCAAGGACCAAGCGGGTGCGAGCAGAGGGGGGGGGCACGTGTAGCCGGGCAGGACTCGGCGGTCCCTTGTGTGCCGACTTGGCCGTTCACCATCCTGTCTCCAACGGCAAGTTTGGTGGAAGGGCCTCCTGGCGTGAGGGGCTGCCAGGAGATGAGTGTATTGTTTGAGGTCTCGAAGGAAGCCTAGTTCATGGGAAGGTGATGTTTGATGATGGGCTAAATTGTCTTCCAATTAATTGGGCTGCCCAGGGACCAGAGGCTGGTAAGATGCTTTGTGGGGAGGGGAGGGTGGGGGGATGCAGAGACCCCTGTGCCTTTAATTTCCCATGGCGTGGGTTGGTTTTGGTGTTTGCCCTCCTCGGAGAGCAGCCCCAGGACGTGGGCTTTGGGTGGTGACATGTTCTGCTGTGGCTTTTTCCCCAATAGCTGGGTTTGGACTTGGAGGAGCTGGAAGAAATCGAAGAAGATGCTGGGCTGGGAAACGGAGGCCTGGGCCGCCTGGCAGGTAATACAGGGAGAGGGAATGCCCCTCCTCATGCAGGGAGCACGCAGACCTCAGCCCGCATCCGCCCCGCAGCCCTTCGGCAGCGTGGTACCCTCCTGCCTGCTCGTGGCTGGCCAGAAACGAGCCCCCTCTCCAGCGAGAGCATCCAGGAGATGTAGCTGTGTAGTCAGCAGCACAGCAGGCAGGGCTGCGGCTGAAAGAGGCTGTCTGGAGCCTTTTTCCTCACCTCCCTGTGAAATCTCTCACTTTTCAGAGGCACCCAAGCAGCTCTCATGTAGGCAGATTGTTGGCTGCTATTTTAGTCTGCCTGTCCCACAGGACTGCAGGAGATGAGAGCTCCCCAGTGCGGAGGAAATGCCGGGAATGATCTTTACCAGAGTTGCCACGGACTGAGGGCTGGAAGGGTTTGCTCTGAAAGCAATAATAGCAAAGTAGCTGGTGGAGTAGTGAGTTGGGGTCAGAAACCCTGCTTTACCGGGCAGGCAGGCTTAGAGCAAGGCATGGGCACCTTGGGCAAGTTTAGAAGAGCTCTCACTGCAATAAGGCTCGATTTGGGTTTTTGGTGACCTGTCTTTGTCACCAGCAACAACCTTGGGGTGTTCATCATGGCTCGGCAGGACATCCGTGGGGTCCTGCCACAGGCTGTCCCCTTCTGTCCCTTTTACACGCGGATTTCTTCTTGAGAAATAGATGTTCCCAGCTGCATCGGTTGCGGCAGCCCCTCACCCCCATGCACAGCATCCCATTGCAGGTTCAGCAAGTGAGGGGTGAGTTTCTTTGCAGCGTAACCATGCTCTGCTCTTCCAGCTTGCTTCCTGGACTCCATGGCCACGCTGGGGCTGGCGGCATACGGTTACGGCATCCGCTACGAGTTTGGTATCTTCAATCAGAAGATTGTCGACGGCTGGCAGGTACATTCCGTTTCGTGCTGCGGTGGCCACCTCTGCCTGTGGTCAAAGCCTGGCCATACACAAACGGCACTGCGGTGCCTTGAGCTCTTCATAAACGGGGCGTTTGAGCCCATCACCTGGTGCCAAATGGGCTGTCGCTTCCTACCGCTTGTGCTGACCCTAAGGCTCTGATGGCCGGAGCGAAAAGAAGCGATGAGGGCGATCGGGTGCGTGTGCTGCAGGCGCTTACCCGGGGACATGTGCAAGTTCATCCACACCAGTCACCAACCCGGCAAGCTGGTGTTGGAGCTGAATCCACAGGGCATGGCTGGGACTGGAGTTCTCCCTGGCTGGGGCTCCATGGCATGGCTGCAACAACCCGAGAGTCCCATCCAGCCCCGCAGGGAGTGGGCAAGGAGTCAGGCTAAGGATGGGGATGTAGCTAAACACCTCATGAAGGTGTCTGGTGGAGGATGAATTTGAATGTGATGGAAGAGGGGCAAGTGCCTGGGCTGCTGCTGCTCCTGGGGGTTCCCTGGGAGACTGGCAGTGGGGGCTTAAACAGGGACTCTCCGCTAGCGTTAGTTGTCATAATATTTTGCAAGTGAAAATAGGCTAAAAAAACCTGCCCCAGCTGGCAGTTTTCCCTAGTGTATGTCTGGAAATGGTTTCCATTAGGAGATTTGCCTTGCTTCTAAACATAAAGGACCTTTTTTTTCCCTGTAAAATAGCTCTCCATAAGTCAGGGAGGGTGAGATGTTTGAGGGTTGGGGTTTTTTCCTCCTTCCCCACAAAGAAGCGGCAACGCCAGGCCCTATAATGGTGAAAACAGGGACAAAAGCATCCATTGTAATTGGGTTAATTTTACTTAAAAAAGAACAGGGGTGGTGGCGATGCTGGGTTGTGGCTCAGACCTGCCCCTCGCCTGGCAGAGAAATGCCGGCAGGTACAGGGCGTCTCTCCAAGTGCCTCAGCCCCTCTGGTTTCTGGTGCACATCGGCCTTGGTGGCTCTGCTGAATTCACATCACTCCCATTTGTGCTGCTATGAGCAGGGAAGAGAAATCCTCTCTGGCAGAGGGCAGAGCAGTTAGCAAGACCTGGGTTATGGCGGGGGGTTGTGGCCAGGAACAGCACCGATGGGCTTCTAGGGAACCCCATCCCAAATATCCCACTGTCACGGTCAGTCTGGATGTAAAAGCCTCAAGACAGACTAAGTACAGCGATCTGTGCTGTTTGGATGGTTTAAACCTGCACAGCTCTGCAAAGCCCATAGAGGCTGATTTATTTATACCAGCTGGGATGTAGTCATCCATGTTTCAGAAAGCCCAGCTGTCCTCTAGAGGCCTCTGCATATCCATTTTTAAAGCCAGCTTACTAAAGCTTTGCTTTTTAAACTGGCCTCCCTTCGGAGAGCCTACTTTAGCCCTCGCTTGGAGACACAAGCCATCACTTAAACCTCGTTTGCCTTTTGCAGGTGGAGGAGGCCGATGACTGGCTACGCTACGGCAATCCCTGGGAGAAAGCTCGCCCAGAGTACATGCTCCCTGTGCACTTCTACGGCCGCGTGGATCACACCCCTGAGGGTGTGAAGTGGATCGACACGCAGGTACCAATATCCCCCTCGGTGCTGGGCTGGGGGAATACGGGCCAGGGTAGCGTGGAGGCGGAGAATCTGTCCCCAGGCTGCCAGAGGTGGTCAGACCTTGCTTTTCTCCCAGTCTAGCAAAACTCTACCCTTGCAATTGCAAAGGTGACTATGTTGGCTACGGCTGCAGCAGGATTTGAGGAAAAAGAAGGATGATATTCGGTCATAGCTGTAACTTCAGATCAGCTGGGGCTTCCTCTACTGATCTCCAGGGCGAAGCCCCACAGTCTTGCATGGATTTATTTCGGAGGAGGACTGTATTCCTGGTTCCTTCCGCAATGCTCCTGGCTACTACTTGCTCAAACCCAGTGGTTTTGCAGGTGGTTCTGGCACTGCTGCTGTGGGTGGAGATTCATCTCGTGGGGTGGCCATGGAGCAGTTCCGTGGGTGTTTAACTCCTGTGATCAGAACAAGTTCCTCTTTCCCAGGCCAGCCTGATGGGTTGAGTGTGGTCAGGGGAGCCTGCAGGCATGGTTTCAAGTCTCCAGTCTGCCTGGAAGCCTTGTTTTGTGGCATCGTGGAGAGCAAACGCTTCTGCAGCCTCCCACAGCTGGGGAGGTAACGCTGTGCTTCGGGAGCATGTGCCTGCTCAGAGCACGGGCTGCTGCATCGTAAATGCATTCTAGTCTTACCGCTGAGGAAGGCAAGCTTTAAAGAGGCACAGATTTATTAAGAGGATTGAAGATGTTTCAGCCTCTCCTGTCTAAGCACTACCCAGGATGGAGGAAGGAAGGACTATGAATTTTGCTGGGATTCAGGGACATGACCTAGCCTTGTTCCCATGACGTTCAAGGGTCTCTCACCCTGATGAACCAGCTCTGCCCATCCGAGGAGTGCCCAGTCATAAAGCCAAGCCATTCTCTTCAGCACCAAGAGCCAAAGCTCATTTGCAGAGCTGCCTGGGCTTGCTCAGAGGAGAAACAAGCCAAGTCCTTTTCCAGTGACCCTGGTTGTCAAAGGCTGCGCAGTGACGTAGGCCATTCCCAGGACACCGACAAGGCAGGGGTTCAACACCGTGCCAGAGCTCTCTGGGGAAGCAGATATCCACTTGGGGACCGAGTTGCCTTTCGATGTGCTCCTCTTCTGACCCCAGCGGTAGTCTGGGGTTTCAGGGATCCCGGGCAGTGCGGTGGAAACACTGCTTCCTACAAGAAGGTGAATTTTCAGACAGTGCCATTAAGGGAACAAGTTGGAAAGGCTCAAAAAAAAAAGCCAAAGACTCAGTCTCCAAATATAGCATCACTCCGTTCACGTGACGTGCGCCCTAGTCGTGTGGCTCAGGCAGGGCAGGCTTTCTGCCTGCTTCCATGTTCGGAGCTGGTAATAGCAGCTTTGAGAGCCTGAGCTCTTGCTGATTCTCTCCGGAGGGGAGGTGTTGCTGACGCCAGCACGAAGAGGCTGTTCAGGCCCAAGAAGCTGCTCTGCCTGGGTTTTCCCCTGCCCCGTGAGCACAGCTCCTTCAGTTCTCTGCTGCCTCTCACATTTTTCTTTGGGGACAGCCTCTGGCTGCCGGGCTGTCATGCCAGTACACACTGACATACGTGTTCAGGAGGGTGCAGTGTCAGAGAGGCAGCCCAGGCTCCGTGCTGCAGGATCGGGGCATTGCTCTGCAAGCACCGTTCAGCTCTGCTGGCATAAGCCCTCAGCCTTTTTGTTCCAGGCTGAGGTCAGGGTGCCTTGCCTTGCTGCTCAGCAGGTCTGGAGGCATGCAGATGTTGGCACAACCATGAGCTGGAGCACAGAAGCTTGGAAGCACACCCGTGCCTTGCTTGGCTAGTGTAATCTGAGCTGGGAGCCGCGGCGTTACTCCCTGTAGCCACATGTGAAGCATCCTGATGCTTAAGCATCATCCGTAGACTGCACTAATAGTTTCACACTCACGTTCAGTTTGGGTGCTGGAGATGGCAGTGGATTTACCCAGGCAGGCTCAACAAACGTTGACCGTTGGGTGAATTGCTGTGGGAATGGTAGGGTTTGGTCCTGGCAGGCTGCAGAAGACTAGCGGGCAGGATTCAGGCTGTGGAGTTTATCCCAGATGGAAACACAAAAGGTTGTCCCAGCTGCCTTGGCCCTACCCTAGCACAGACAAGAATCGCAGTAGCCAGCTGAGGATTCTTGCTGTGCTCTGGTGAGTAACTAATAGGCATGCCAGTTGGTATAGGAAGGTCAGCAAGTTGCTTGCAACTCTTTTTTATATTTCGTTGTTGGGCTTGTAACTCCCAGTTTGTCAGTAAAGCTCCAAACAGATCTGCTTCTCCTATTAACGCTGTGCCAGTGGGTGCTGGCAGTGCCTGTGATAGCAGGGGAGTCTGTGAAGCTCAGCAGGTGTGTTTTGGTAAGGTGAGATTCTTGCCACAGCCAGGAGTTGTCTGTGTCCTCTGGATTCTTCCTGCAGATGTTTCAGCCTCTTCCCCACCTTCTCTGAGGCCACCGCGCTGCTAATCAGAGGGGAATACTGTCCTTTTGCAGGTTGTCCTTGCTATGCCTTACGACACGCCAGTGCCAGGATACAAGAACAACACTGTAAACACCATGAGGCTGTGGTCTGCAAAAGCACCCAATGACTTCAACCTCCAAGAGTGTAAGTGCTATCCCTCCGCTGCCTCTCTTCTGGCCAGGCTGGGACATGGTTGTTCCTGCGTGCGTAGTACCTGGCACAGCACTCCCCATTTGGTCTGCTTTATCCATACCTCCTGGCTACCTCCAAACACAGTGCTGTGTGTGCATCCATGTGGAGGATCATACTACCTCCAACCACTTACTGAGCCCTCATGCACCAGGACACCCATCTGTCCTCCTTCCATAGCCATCACGCTTCTCATGCTCTCAGAACCTGCCCTGTACCTTCCCCAAGTGATAGACCACCTGCTGCTGCGTTCCCCACATCACCAAATGAGCTGCAAACCCACACATGCCATGCAGGGTCATTTCTGTGCAGCATCATCCCTTAGTGCTGAAGGAGAAGAACAGCACAGCCCACCTCACTGTTGGTTTCCTTTGGGTCTATGTGTGACCTCTACTGCATTTTTCCAGGCTCTAATTGTAGTGCTGAAGAAGAGCAGATAGAGGGCAACTAACGTACTAAATAATAGCGTGGGGCTGTTACAGAAGGGGAAGGTTTTAGACTAGACTGCTTTGATTTATTCTTCCATTCTGGCCAGCGCAGAGATGTGTATGTTAAAGCAGCCCTGCCAGGAGAACTTGTGGGGGACAAGGGGTGACGGCTCTCAAGTCCTCATAATTCTGGATTGGCAGAGGCGAGCTGGGTTTCAGATGAGCCTTTTGGACCTTTTAGGAGTTGAGCGTGATTGCGGGCTTTGTGCTTCTTTGCCCTGCCCCATTTCTCCTTCATCCTTAAGCCAGATGGCTGGTCACTCGCTTCCTTTTTTTGCCTTCTCTGGCTGCTGTCTGTCTTCAGTTTCTGTCTGTCCTTCCTGATACGTGTGTCTTGAGAAACTGCCTGGAGATGTGCCTTTCTCTTATCCCAGCTCCTCCTGTCTCTCTGGTGCCTTTCACACATGTACATTCCCATTCGTATTTCATTAATACCAGCCTGAATGTTGCGTTACAAATCGCTCAATGAGAAAAGAGGGAAAAGCGCGGTGTCAGGGACCTACCTGAATCCCTACAGCTGCTGCAGTATTTGTGTATTTCTGTCTTGCTGCAGTCAACGTGGGTGACTACATTGAGGCGGTGTTGGACAGAAACCTGGCAGAAAACATATCCAGAGTCCTGTACCCAAATGACAACGTGAGTGATTCTCTCGCCTCTCTTGCCTGCTGCTCTGGATCATCCTCTCTGTAGTTGTATTGCCTTGTTTGCAAGCACTGGAAGGTCATGGCCACCTGATTTTTATTGTTCTGGTTTAAGGATTTTTAATACAATAGGTTGGCCCCGTAATTCTCAGTGACCAGACACAGCTCTGCTGGCTCCAGAGGCTCTCTGCTGGCTGATGGCAGCTGAGAGAGTCTGGCCCATATTGTGTAGCTGCTCTGTCCCCTGATGCGAGGAGGGGAAGACATATTACTCCTTCAAATTCAAGGCAATTTACATGTCTTACCCTTTGCAAAAGTAAGTTGTCATTTCAGAGGCGGCCAGGAGGGGGAACTCGTTTCCATCCCCAGTTCAAGGGATTTCTCACTGCAGGGACTGTCCCAGGCCATGTACTCACTGGGCACTGGATCCAGAAGGGAAGAGCCCTCACTAGCTAGTCATGGGTTAGGATCTGTGCTGGAAAAGCTCATCCCCTGCACTTTATCCGCACCCTCTCATTCCTGCTGGCGCTTTAAAACAGACCAGCGTGAAGTGTAGTGTGCATGGGAGGCAGCTGGTGTGTCCAGAGACATGGGCTCCTGGCTATTGCAGGGAGTTGAAAATCCTGGGTCCAAAAACCTGCTGCAAGGGTCTTGCAATAAGGGGGAGGGAGCGGCGCTTGCTCTGTAGGACTAGCGTGGATGTGGCAGGTTCTGGTGCTCTCTGGAGGCAGCCGTTTGGGATGCCGAGCTCCTTTTCAGTCCCTACAGCTGCTGCCCCATCAGAAACAGTATGAGGAACACCCACATTTGCCCTGCTGAGGTGCTGAACCTGTGAGGCCTGTTGGGAAGCCCGTCAGAATGGATAGGAGCATCTCCAGGGGCTTGGATGGCAGCTGCAGCACTGATGGCTGTGGTCCCCCCACTTGCAGTTCTTTGAAGGCAAGGAGCTGCGGCTGAAACAGGAGTATTTTGTGGTGGCTGCTACCCTCCAAGACATCATCCGCCGTTTTAAGTCCTCCAAATTTGGCTGTCGAGACCCTGTGAGAACATGCTTTGAAACCTTCCCAGACAAGGTGAGTTTGTGGGCAGAGAGGATCCGGGGGACGTTTCAGCTAGATATGCCTATCATGAGGGAGACCAGGATGCTCAGGACCAAGCGGGGGCATGTATACAAAGACCCTGGCAGTTTGGGTTGGAAAACAGGTGATCTTCAGGCCTGTTTTCCCAGGGAAAAAATTGCAATTTGGAGCAAAACTTGCAAAGGTTGAAGAGCTCCGTTCCTGGGAGCTCGCTCTGTTTCTGGGGGGTGTGCCGTGAGAAGAGGCTTGGGCATGACCCTCACCCCAATCCCATGCATGCAGGACGCTGTCACAGCCCTATCACTGCCAGATCTGAGCCCAGCAAATCTCTGTTGCAGGTGGCTATTCAGCTAAATGACACCCACCCTGCCCTGTCCATCCCAGAGCTTATGCGGATCCTGGTGGATGTGGAGAAAGTGGATTGGGACAAGGTAAGCAGAGCTGGGAGGTCTGTGCCAAACTTTGCAGCGGAAAGAGCTGCTGTCCTGTCCTCACACAGGGTTTTCTTTCCCCTCCGGACCTGGACACATGCGCATTAACCTGCTGTCTGTAACACAGGCCTGGGAGATCACGAAACGGACCTGCGCCTACACCAACCACACCGTCCTGCCTGAAGCCCTGGAGCGCTGGCCGGTCTCCATGTTTGAAAAGCTGCTGCCACGTCACCTAGAGATCATTTACGCCCTCAACCAGATGCATCTGGATGTAAGGGACCGGGCTGGTCACGGGCTGTGGGAACTCTGGGCAGTCTTGATCTGGCTGCCTTGAGGATAGAAATGTTCCTAGATCCTATGGCTCGGTCACTAATGTCCCTCTTTCTGCCTGCAGCGGGTGGCAGCTCTCTACCCAGGGGACATTGACCGTCTCCGGAGAATGTCGGTGATCGAGGAAGGAGACTGCAAACGTATCAACATGGCGCATCTCTGTGTGATTGGCTCCCATGTGGTCAACGGAGTGGCCCGCATCCACTCTGACATTGTGAAGAACTCAGTGTGAGTTGGGGGACACCCAAGGCACGCACCCTCTCCGCTCACTGGGCTTTGTCTGCAAGTTTGGGGGTGGCTAGCTGGAGCGATCGGGTATCGAGGTCTGCTTTGGTTGCCCTGCTGGGCATGGCAGGCTGGGGACACTGTCTTATTTGCATGTATGCAAGGTCTAACTCATGTCCCTTTGGAGCTGGTGAAACCTTTGGCATTACGGCCGAGGAAGGGGGTGAGAAGCAGCATAGAGAGTTCACGCTTGTTCCAGGGAGATTTGCAGTCAGGAGCACATACGATGGGGGCCCAGCTGAAGCTCTGGGTGGTGGTGGGTGGTTCAGACCTCCCTGGTGTTCCAGGTTCAAGGATTTCTATGAGCTGGAGCCAGAGAAGTTTCAGAACAAGACAAACGGGATCACGCCGAGGCGCTGGCTCCTGCTGTGCAACCCAGGGCTGGCTGATGTTATTGCTGAGGTGAGTCGCAAGGTGTCCTGAAGCGAGGGGCTGAGCGTGATCCGTTTGCTTCTGATCACTTTTTCGTGTGGTCTGATCAGAGCTGAGGCTCACGCCTGGCGGGTGAGAGCGAGGACAGCCTGGGAGCACCTCTTGTTGCACATGTAGGTGTGAGATCGGCTGGGCTTTAGAGTCGGTGATGAAGAGTTGGCCAAAAACATGGCAGAAATTTGGATCTGGTTCCCTGTCCTCGCAGTGGTTATACACAACCTGTCAGGCAGTACCGTGGTGTGTGAAATGGGGTGTCTGCAAAAGCATTCAGCTTCACAGGCACAAAGGAGCTCCAGCCCCAGTTCTGTCCCCGGCGTTTACCAGGCCCTTTAGCACAGGTTTTTGCTTCGCACTGTGACAAGCCATAGCTGACTAGCGTCCTGCAATTAAATATATCTTTATGTCCTGCCAATCAGTTTCTCCAGCTGCCAGGAGGCCCTGGTACATGTGCACACATCCTCCCTCTAAAGCTTCTTGAGGGAGGGGAACTTATTTGGGTTTTTGCAAGTGCCCTGTTTCCCCTGTAACTTTGGGCTCCTTGATGACACGGGGAAGTAAGCTTGCTATAAGAAACTATGCCCCTTTTCCTGGCCAGAGTGCATCTTCCAATTCCCGACGGGACTGTGGCAACTCTGTTGGGAAAGTGCAGTTGTGGACTGCGTGAGGTGTCTCACGGGTGGGACATCCCTCTCTTGGTTTGTTCTTTTAGAAAATCGGGGAAGGCTTTATCACAGATCTGAGCCAGCTGAAGCAGCTACTGGATTTCATCAATAATGAGACTTTTATCAGGGATGTGGCGAAAGTCAAACAGGTAATGTGCGCTGGAGGTGGGGTGGGGGGAAGGCACCATGCTCCCAGGAACATCCCAGCAGCAAACGCTCACCTCTGACGCAAGGCCTGGGAACCCATGCCTGTTCCTCATCGGATTTTCTTGCCAGGAAAACAAGCTGAAGTTTGCAGCCTACTTGGAGGAGCAGTACAAGGTCAAGATCAACCCTTCGTCCATGTTTGATGTTCAGGTCAAGCGAATCCATGAGTACAAGCGGCAACTGCTGAACTGCCTGCATGCTATCACCCTCTACAACCGTAAGTCCTGCCTGGGCTGGTAGGCAAGGGGTTGTCCCGCCGCCCCAGGCGCTCGCTGCCACAGTTCCCATGTCAAAGTGTGCCAGCTGGTGGCCAAGGACTCCCCAGTCTAGCTCTGCCCTTCTGCCGTGAAGGGCTTCTCTCCGGGAGGGAAGACAGAGCTGAAGGGTCATAGAGAGCTCTGAGGAGAAGCTCACAGCCCACATCTCCAGCCCAGCTGGGTCCCAGGGCCCAGGTAACCCCCACACCTGTACTGCAGGTGTTAGGACTGACCTGGTTGAACCCCCCACTCCTCAGCGTATGCTTCGGGCCTCTGCCCATTCCCAAAGGGAAGCCAGTCATTGGAGCTCTGCATCGTGCTGGCTTGAGTCGTTGTCCGAGGACTCTGCAGCCCATTTTTTTGTCCAGCACAGCTCTGGTGGATGTCTCGTTGAGCTTCAGGGGCCTGCAAGTTTGCTGGGTCCACACGACATGGGCTGGGATCCCAGCCCACCTCTGATGAATGCAATTAACTCTGTCCGGTTTATCTTCACTTTGGCTGTGTCATGCCCTGCTCTTTCAGGCATCAGACGTGATCCATCCAAATCCTTTGTGCCCAGGACTATTATGATCGGAGGAAAGGTAAATGTGCATTCCAGACTCGGTGCGTGGGTGGCTCAGTGGGGATGTGGGGAAGGTGCTGTCCCCTTTCTGTGGCTTTGCTGGGCCTGCTGTAGGTTAGCCAGCATGTATCTGCTGGTGGGCTCTGGAGAAAACACCTTTATGGGCTAATCAGACTGAACAAGGCCCTATCACTCTTTCCTTGTGGCTCAGGACTTCTCCTCCCAGTAGGGTGTTTTTGCTGATCCATGTGAACAGCAGAGGTGAGGCCCAGATTCTCCCCATGGTGAGGACCCGCACTGGCACCTCTCATGCTCTCCCTTCCTTAAAAGCCTTCACCATTTCTGGGCTGCTCTTCTTCAGGCGGCCCCTGGCTACCACATGGCCAAGATGATCATCAAACTCATCACGTCCATCGGTGAGGTCATCAACAACGATCCCTATGTGGGGGACAGGCTCAAGGTCATCTTCCTGGAGAACTACCGGGTATCCTTGGCTGAGAAGGGTACGTCTGGTCTTGTGTAAGCACACGTCAGGAGCTGGGCAGGTCCCAGCTGAGCCCAGAAACTGGCTAGCCTGAGAGGCTGTCATGGCAGGTCACTTGGCTCTCCCTTAGGAAGAGCCTGAGGGCTCCACACAGGGTGGGAAGCCATCTTCATGCAGGAGTGATAGCAGCTGCATGGGGTCAAGGCAGGATTGAGCCTGGTTTTGGCCCCAGAGCCATGCTGTTTGGGCTGAGGTAGAGGTCAGCAGGGCCACTAGCAGATGCCCAGGGTTGTTTTGCTGTCCTGGGCCCAGGTGATGGGGAGCTGCAGCCTGCCAAGGATTAACTCCTACCTCTCTTGCACCCGACAGTGATCCCAGCAGCAGATCTCTCCCAGCAGATCTCCACAGCTGGCACAGAGGCCTCGGGTACTGGCAACATGAAGTTCATGGTGAACGGGGCCCTCACCATTGGCACCATGGATGGGGCCAACGTGGAGATGGCCGAGGAGGCAGGCGAGGAAAACCTCTTCATCTTTGGCATGCGGGTGGAAGATGTGGAGGCCCTGGATCGCCAAGGGTTGGTGCTGGGGAGAGCCCCACACGTGCCAGGGCTTGTCAGATGGGGATATGGGTCCCAGCTCTAGCAGGGAGAGATGTAATCATCTCTGGGAGGGACACCCTCCTCCCTGGGCAGCTCTGGAGCAGGAAAACGCAGAGGGCTGGAGGCAGCATTCATCCTGGACTGATCAGTGCACGGTCCATCATAGATGCAGCTCACCCTGAGCACAACGGCTGCAAACAGGACACGAGCCTGGGCACAAAGTGATTCAGGCACTGCGACTGGTCTCGGAGCCACTAGCAGGGTGCTCTGATGGATACAGCCCCAGGGAAAAGGCCCCTCACTCAGGAGCCATACAACATTCTTACCTGTCCTCCCTGCCCCAGACATGTCGGGTTCTACCCTCTGGGTGCTGGGCCCCGGGAAGAGCATCAGCCCCTACAGCCTGTCTCTGTTGGGCGCAGGTATAACGCACAGGAGTACTACGAGCGTCTGCCAGAGCTGCGACAGGCTATCGACCAGATCAGCAGCGGTTTTTTCTCCCCTCGAGACCCCGGTTGCTTCAGGGATGTCGTAAACATGCTCATGTACCACGACAGGTGAGTCCTGGCAAGCATCTCCCTTGGTGGGATGGAGGAAAAACAGCAGGAAAAACCCTAGTCTTACTCTGCTTTGGGTTTCAGGTTTAAGGTGTTTGCCGACTACGAGGCTTACATTAAATGCCAAGGCCAAGTGGACCAACTGTTCATGGTAAGCGCTGCCGGCTACTGAGATGGGGGGACGGGGTCCTCGGCCACGGTGGTGCAGCGGGAAGACGTGGGGAGACTTGGGCTGAGTGTGCTCCCATGGAGCCCCTTACAGACACCGCATCGCTTGGGCATGGGGCAGGGCAACGCAGGTTTTGCTGCTTCGGCAGCCCCACGCCACAGCGTTTAAATCAGCCAAGTGTGCATAGCCGGGGCCCTGTAAGGCTGCAGGCTGGGATGGAGCCAGGCGTGGGACTGACTGCTGACATTCCCTCTCCTCTTCCCAGGACCCCCGGGAGTGGACAAAGAAAGTCATCAGGAACATTGCATGCTCGGGCAAGTTCTCCAGTGATAGGACCATCACGGAGTACGCCCGGGAGATCTGGGGTGTGGAGCCATCTGCCACAAAAATCCCCCCACCCAACCTCCCCCGGGATTGATGCAAGCACAGAGGGAAGGAAGGAGGGATGCGCTCCCAGCCCCGGAGGCCTCACCTGCATTTCACTGCCAGTCAGATGGGCTCAGCTCTGCAGAAACAAGGCTTTTCCCTCAGTGGGGTAGAAGGATGCTCCGAGGAAGAGCCCTGACTGAGGAAGAGGAGCTGGGGGAGAGGAGAAAGGACCCTGTTTGTACCCATGTATCCAGCCTGCATGTGCTGCATAGTGCTTTTAGTGAGATGACCGCAGAGAAGTCTTCCACAGCTGTGCTCCATGCTTACTTAACAAGGGCTTTCCAACTAAATCCTCCCCTCTCCCCCTGCATGCAGCCTGGCCTGGCCTCCTTGACCCTGCCCCACGAGCAGGTTTAGCCAAAACCGAGCGTGTCTTGCATCCTCCTTCAGTGGGTCTGCCAGCCCCAAAGCTAGGGGAGGGAGAGGCCACTGTCTGCCCCTCTAGTCACCCCCCTCCCAAATAACGCCCAGAGAAGGCAGGACTGGCTGTTAAAGCAGCTGGCACCGTGCCGGCACCGATGACAAATGCCATATTCTACAAGGAGAAGGAAGAGAGGGCCTGGGATCAGCGACTTCCTTGCCACAGAGCTTGCCGTAGCCTCCTCTCACACCTCTTTACTTAACTAAAAGCCCAGTAACCAAGTCACTCCAGGGATTTTTAGCCTCCATCTCTGCATAGAGAGGGTCATACCTGCCGCTGCCAGCTGGGTGGTTGACCCTGCCGGGCCCACAGGCCCCAAGCGGTCTCCTGGCTCTCCAGGCACAGCTGGATGCTGGGTGCTACCCAGGCCGTGAACATGTATCTTGCGTCTCTTCGCAGCTGGGTCACGCTGCTCCGAGTGTCCCTCCTGGTGCTGGGGTCAGAGTTTAACACCTGTAGTGCTGTGTAGTGCACCAGTACTCCCTTGTGTGACACCAACTCATTAAAACAACCACAACACCTGCTGGGTTGACTTGGGGCTGACTTGTGACTACTCCATGCCTGTGGGTTCAGGTTGCAACAAGTTCAGGCTGTGACACCTGAAGCCATGCTGGTCTTCCCCAGCTGTGTGGCTTCGGGGGGGGAGTGGGGGTCCCCTGCAGCTGGCATGGTGCTGGGGTGCTGGCACCATCATGAGGGAGACATGCCCATGGCAGAAAGGTCAGTCTCGCCAGCACACAGGAGAGACTGCACTGGGTTAGCTAGGGCCAAAGCCGTTTACCTGCACCTCCGGTGCGTTGACTGTATGCTCTCAGGTGGGGGGGTTACGGTGTTGGGTTTGCTCGGCAAATGGCACACAGGGCTCCTGTGCCAGAAATCCCATGGGCAGTTCCAACTTCCCCCAGCCCCAGTGGGAAAGCAGAGACTCAGCTGCAGCTGGACTACAGGCACAGACCCACTGGGCTCCAGGAGAGCTGCTCACCCAGAGCTGGCAGCAGCCACAAAGACTTGCCCAGTCCCAGCTGCGAACTCATCTCCCATGCACAACCCTACTGCAGCCCGCGGCTGACCTGCCCAACTGGGGGAAAAGTCCCCCAAACTGCCAGGTAAAACAGGTGAAGCTGAAGTGATCAGCAGTCAATGCCTTTATTAAAACTACACCACTTTTAGATAAACATTTCAGTTTAAATTTCCAAGCATATCACTGGCCTACTAACGGGAATGATGGTGCTGGGATCACCAACACCAGCAGTTCACATGCTGGACCCTCAGCTCTGTCACACAGGAGGAAGGCAGCCAGCCAGCCTCTGGCTCAGGCTGCGCTTTGCCCCAAGCCAGCTGCCAGCACCATTAGCTGGAATGTGCACATCACTCTCCAGAGCCAAGTAAGTGTTTCTTTTCTGTCAGTGCAATAAATACAAGTGCATCAAACATAATTTAAGTGGCACAGTTAGCTTATGAGTATCATGGGTCAGAAACCTCAGGGACAACCACGCTATGGCAGAAGAATCTCAGTACAAGAACAAGCTACTGTCTGCTTTGCAACTAGTATGAGCCTGCAGATATAACTTGGATGCATGCTGAGCAGTTTATACTACGCTGTACACCCCTGAACAGACCCTTCAGGCAGCACAATTCACTCTGAGCACTAGTAACTAAACCTACAGCACCTGGTATTCTCTATATAGACTGATGGGGGGCAGGGCCAGGTCCCCAGCTAGACACCACAGAGTCAGCACATGACCCTGTTCTGTCTCAGTGCAGGGCTCATCGGTGGCATAAACCAGCCCCTGTTCTAGCCCCAAGCAGGGCAAGGACATCCCCAGAACTTCTCCCTGTGGGAGAGGCTCATTCCCACTTCTGCCTCTTGGACAACGTGCTCCAACCATGGCTGTGAGATGGGCTGAGAAGTGCTACTGGAAGTGCTTGGGATGCCCAGAAGGGAGGTGGAGGGAGAGATGAGGAGGGACACCCCAGACTGTTATTTTTCCATCAAGAACTGCATACCACTGCCTGCTTTAACTACAGAGGAACAGTGTAGCCACCAGGAACCTGACCTAAGAGTTAAAATGTAGCTGAGGAAAAAACCCTGCCCTTCCCACCCAAAGGAAGCACATGTCTCTCCGGGTGTGTACAGGGAGAATGGAAGACACCCATTCCCACATCCTGGGCCAACATTGTTCACGGAAGGGGGAGATCAAGCCAAAAAGTAATCTCACAGTTTCCAGCTTCAACTCCCAAGTTTGCAATTTATCTACGTAAGTCACTTTAGTCCTAATAGGACGTGCATGTGAAGAAGGGGAGGAGCTCCAGAGAGGATAGCAGGAGTGGGAGCAGAAATTATGTTGAGAAGGAAAAGGGTACAGAAAAGATAAAAGGGCACTGACCTTTTCCATTATATAGATCTTTGAAAAGGAAGAACAAAAAAAATCTTTCATTTTATTTCCAAATGTGTGCAATTAGCCCAACACTTGCAACACATTGTGGCTGAAGAGCTAAATAAAAATATCTCTCACCACCTGGACTGTCTGTGTTTGTAATTACAGCCACTGAGCAAAAAGGAAAGGCAAAACATGGATTTCCTAGAAAGAGAACACCTCAAACTCAAGCAAGACCACTGTGGTATGGAGACACGGCAAAAGCCATTCGCCTACAAATGAGTCTCTATGTGATCCAAAAACAGCAGCAGTATTTAAAAGTGAAAGAAACACCCTTGGTCATGGACACACGTGTCCTAGGAATGTCCGTCCTCAGCGGTACCACACTGGATTGGCCAGGCTTCGTTGTGCTTACATTTTTCACGGTTTGGTACTGGCTCCTGGGCTGTTATCACCCCTCCATCCAAGTCAAAAAAGAAGCCAACAACTTCTTTCTTCTACCAACACAGATGCTGATGCCAGGAGCTGGAGTTGCCAAGGGTACACATCAGGACCGGAGTGGGAATCCCTGACCTCCTCTAGTGCCAGGGATGGCAGAATGGCAGACTGACCCACAGGGAGCGGGGACGAAAAGGAGAGAGAGGAAGGAAAGAAAGGAAAACCTCTGTGCTGCCAAGCAGCCAGTCTTCAGTGATGATGCTCATGTTCAGATTTTCCCAGGAATTCCCTAGGAAAAGAAAGGACACAGCAGTGACACTCAGCTCTCCTACACCCCGGTGCATGCTGCAGCCTGCAGGTCTTCCCGTTCCCCTGGCAAATACTAGGGCTCAGGCACTTGCAGCTACAGGGAACAGCACTGAGCTTTGCTCTCACCCATCAGTGGCTCCCACTAGAAGAGGCAAGCAGAAGTAGCTGCTTTGCAAACAACTCCTCCAGAGCATCCAGCTCACAGCAGAGATGAGCCAGAGAGGAGAAATGCTGCCAGCTTTCTGTGGCTCCCCTTCCCAAAACCTGCTTTGCAGGGAGGTGGAGAGCTCTGATTTTGTGCTAAGCCAGCCCCAGTATCTCACCCACTCTGAAGACCAAAGGGGTTTTCAGAAGAGCTGCCCAATACAGGTGCCTCTTACGCATCCCTCTTGCTCCTGGGTGCATGTCACTGTGCCCCAAAGCCCCCAGCCCCC
>JANZLQ010000057.1:20341893-20357402 GCA_026212715.1 Elanus axillaris
CCCCCCAAGCCAGAGGAGACCCTGGTTAGCTGGGCTGTTACCGCAGTATTCGAGGTAGCTCTGGACTCCTGTAGATGTACTTATGCCGGTAGCCAAGGTCTGTGTGGAACGGAACAAACTGCACCTTGTAGTCTCGGAAACTCCGTGATGTCGCAGCAATGTTGTAAAGCTGAGTTCAAGGGGAGGCAGGTGAGGGACATGTGTCACTCCAAACCAGCTACCCCTGCCAAACCAGTACCCCTCTCAAAGGTGGGTTATAGGCCCTGGCTTGACCAGCTTTGCTAGCTCTAGCTCCAGCTCTGTTTCACTATTGATTTGCCACCTCCAACACCACAGAATTTGTAGTACCTTCAGGCTATGCACTTCTACATACACCTTCCTATTGCTGACTTTTTGCCTGGCTGGGATGCGGTTCTAGCCACACCAGTTCCTCCCACCAGATCAGTTTGCAGAGCCACATATGTACCTTCTTTCCCAGATGAAATGGTACCACCGGGTCATCCTCAGCATGAAGGATGAGCAGGGAGCAGGAAATGTATTTCACACTGTAAAAGACACAACAATGTCACAAAGGCGCAGTGCAATCCCATCACTCTCTAACACCAACACACTTGGATTTTCAAGGAAAATGACAAACTCAATGACAAACATGTCCTGTGGGTCATTAACTGCAGTTCAGCTCTTGAAAACACTATTATCTGGGCACCATTCATTCGATCTACAGAAAATTTACTAGTGAAAGGCACCCTTGTAAAAGCTATTTGCTGCTTAGACCAGAGAAAAGTGGTTCACCCCACCGCAAAGCATCATCCCCCCCAGGTCTGGTTTGGTTCCAATACCGAAAACCAAACTCAGAGATACTCAGGCTCTTGAATTAAAGGCTCAGTGATAAGAGACAATGTTATTGCATGCAGGGTTCTTATACAAATGCACAGCAGGTAAATTCTCCAAACCTTCAGTGTCCCAATGCTACTGTTTAATGTGTAATGTACACTTGAAAAGCATAAGTAACATGAACCAAAATAGCATATCCCTGAGTAGTCTCTGTGCTCTCTGTTGCATCTGTCCTTATTAAGAACAATTTGAAAAGAAGAGCTCCATACTACAAAGCTATGTTGCACTCAGGGCTGCGAGTGTAACTGAAAGCCCTTCAGCACGTAAAATGCTTCTGGGGGGGGGAAACCAGAGAACGCAGTCTGATGCCTATTCTCCTTGATGCTTGCCAGGGCTCCCTACACCACAGCTGAAACCCCAGCAAAGAGGGAACTCACTTCTCATCGTTTGCAAATTTAATTCCACTTGTTGTGATGGGATCAAGGAAGAACCAGTCAAACCCAGGGAAGTATCTGTATATCTGAGAAGAAAAATTTGTGTTAGTAGCAGATAGCAGCAGGACAGTTACATAAAGAGCAGAACGGGGCAGGCTGTTGCCATCCCAATAACAATCCTTGGCTGCTGGCTGTGCCCTCTGCAGTGAGATGGTCCATGTTTCCATCAGCGTTATTTTTCCTCTCCTGTTTCAGGCCTGTCTTACCAGCCTGCTCAGAGGCAGGCTCTCTGGGTGCTTGTATGGTCAAGGTCTCTAGGTATCATGCTGCTGCTGGCAACAGTCTTCCTGGAAGAGAGCTGTACCCCAGCACACCTCACCAGCCCAGCTGCATCCAACACCCGGTCTGGGTGTCTGTTCAGTTCAGAGCCAATTTGCAGCCACGCCAGATGGAAGAAACGGACACATCAGAGTGAACTCACCAGGGAAACAACATGAGCACAAAGGGGCCACGTGGACAGGGTAGTGACCCAAGAGAAGCCCAGCTTTGCTATCACTTTGCTCACAGCCCACAGAATAGCCTCCTGCAACAGAGAAACTACAACACAAGAAGAACGGGCTGTCCACTGCTGACAACAGAGTCCATCTTCCCCTCCTTACATTTACTGCCCTTTATGATCATCGTTTGTGTTTTCTTTAAGCAGGCTCCAGACATGGCTTTGGTACTGCTTGTTGTACTAGTGTTCCCAGGAGCTGCCTTAAGTGCAGCTCCCTACACCTGACGCTTATAAATATCACTGCTGCTCCAGAAATCATGCAGTTAGCTCAGCTACATCACTTC
Source organism: Elanus axillaris (assembly GCA_026212715.1). Taxonomy (NCBI): domain Eukaryota; kingdom Metazoa; phylum Chordata; class Aves; order Accipitriformes; family Accipitridae; genus Elanus; species Elanus axillaris. Next base: position 20,344,002 of record JANZLQ010000057.1, read on the forward strand.
TGAAAGGTAATTTCTAAGTATACAATTACATGCCACTAGTGTGAGAGCCACTGTGTACTTGCCACAGAAAAGGGGTGACTTCGTGCCTCCTCCCGTATGTTTGTGAATGGAGATTCCAGTATCAAGGCATCTGGGGGCGTTTCTGAAAAGCCAAAGGCAATGTGCTGAAATGCAGAGGTACAGATAGCCAGCAAGGTCAGGGTCTGCCTTATGAGAACAGATGCCGCCATGGTGCACCAAGGACAGCTTTGTTACAACCCCAAACATATGCGGAAATCTGGGATGCCAGCAGGACCCGGGCTGGGTGGGAAGAACTTCCACCCACCAGACTTACCTCTCTCACAAAGGCGCCTCACTAGATTTGTTGCGACCCTGGAAAGAAGAACAGTGAGCATTTAATCTGGCACAGGCCCTCTGCAAAGCACCAGGCTCTAGTGGTAATACGTGGCAGAGGCACAACTCAACTGCTGTTAACGTCAACCCTTCGCACTCTCTGAGGTCTGGGCAGCCAGCCCACAATGACTTGGGTGTCCCATACCCAACTGTCTCAAATGGCATCAGGTGCCTGCATTTAGGTAAGTGAACAAGTCCAAGGAAGCAGCACATCATGTAGCCACTTGGAAGGACCTCCTTTAAGGTGGCTCTCAGGCTCCCAGCATATCTACAGCTGCGTGACTGCCTCTTACCCCCAGACCACAAGGGCTGAGCAAGAAAGAGGGTAATGCGGGGGTATGGGCAGAAGGGTGCTGTGCTCTGGGCAGCTGGAGCACAGGGTCCCAGGGTAACACTGCAAGGAGTCAGAAAGCAGCAAGGTCTCCCCCATGCATCTCCCTAATGGGACAGTTGCTGAATCCTCCAAGCACAGCGTATTTAAAAAACCTCAAACTCCAGGCTGGCTATGGTCACCAGGGTACTGGGCTGGGGACCACAGTCCCAGGCCACTTGGATTGCAGTGCACTGGGGAATGTCATGAGCATGCTCTGACCCAGAAAGGGATCCTGAACATGGCAAGAATTTAGAGGAAGAACCAAAGACAAAGCTTTTACCCTCTCTCAAACAAAGCAGGATGTTTAGTATCACAGCAATGAAGAGGCACTATCCTGAAATACCTCCCTGTCCCAACAACACATTTGTTGGACAGCAAGGCAAGCTGTTGTGGCCTCAAACAGTTTAATCTGCACACAGCTCAAAAGTAACTCTTGTGTTTGCCCTCTGCTCCTCCGTAAATCAAGGGGGTAAGAGCACATACTGTTTGCTGAACATGACCCACCTCCAGACAGCAGTGGAAAGGGAGAAAGCAGGAAAGGAAAGTTAAGAAGACAGGAGGAAAATGTTTTGTAAAGGCAAGTCACGTGCACATGCGGCTGGTCCGAGATACTCAGACTATCAGAGAAGCCTGGTGTTCTTCTCTGAAGGACATACAGACACAGGTTTACCACAGGAAGATATCAGTGCAGTCCCACTTTCTCTCCCCTTGGTCAGTCTGCATTATATTATTCTAAGTGTCTTTTCCAGTGTAGCCCTCTCAGCAACGAAGGCTCAAGATCAATTCCTGCATCGTCATTCACTGTAGCCTTCTCACTCTGTAGAGTGCAAAGGGGAAGCTACTCTGCAGCAGTAATGCCACAGACTCCAAGCCAAGCCAGCCTGGGGATTACAGCAAACAGCACCTTCATCCAAGGTCAGCGTTTAATGTTTTTCAGAAGCTAGTAAGTCCCACTGAGATCAGATGCTTACCCCGTGCCCAAGGAGTGACCCCAAATATAGACAGGGTTGTCTCCGCTTCTTGCTTTTATCCAGTCGAAGACATGAAGGGCGTCGTAGGTCATTCCCCTCTCTGACGGGCTGCCTATTGAATCACCCCAACCTGAAACACAAATAGTCCTTCTGAGAATCGTACAAACTGTCAGCAAAACCAGCCAGCTCTTCCTATGCAGCCCATCTGCAACTGCAATGGGAAATGGGACATGGAGGGTTTCTGTTTATTTCATCATGCACCTCTACAATTCGGGGCTGGAAGCCCTGAATAATCTGCGATCATTTAAACAAGGTATCTGCTGGCTGCCAAGGTGTTTTTGTGGATTTAATCAACAACAGAAACAAGAGCTGGATCTCAAACACTGCCACACTGTGTTTTTGCACCTACCCATCTGCAACAGCCCAGCTCCCAAACCTTAGCTGCTTTTGCATGCATGTAACCAACTCGTAAGGGAAGTCTCTAACAGCATAAGAACTGGATGCTTAGGGTCAAAACCGAAGCACATTTCACAAGGCTGCTGCAAAATCAGTTCGTCCGTGCTGTTCGATCAATGCCCTCAAGCAATTTTCCATCCTCCTGATTGTTTTGTCTCTGTCACTATTGCAGCATGTCTACACATCTTATGCTAAGCAGCAAGCATCCCACATCCCTTCTGATACCTAATAGGCAGCCAGAGAAGCAGCTGCCAGCAGGACTGAAAAACAGGGCAAGCTCCTACAAATAAACCTCTCCCAGATGTCTTTTTGATAAAAATGCAACGGATTAATTTCTTTCCTGTATCTCCAGTGCCATTATACTGCAGCCATGGCTTAAATACTAAGAAGGGAAAAAAAAGAGCAGATGTTTGACTGCTGGTGGCACAGAGTTGCAAAATGGTCATGGCTTCTGCCGAGGACATTACCGATTGTGAGCAAATCATTTACTCTATGTCTTATCTCACCTATCAGCTTTTAAAAAGAAGGGCAAGTTCAGTTCCTTGTGTGACCTCAGGAAAGTCAATTAGATCATATCCAAAAGATGACATCTAGGCAAGCTTATTAGTTTCCAGATGTGCACCTGGAGGATGCCTTAACTGGATGCTGTGGCAACGTAAGTGCCCGGGTCACCCTCTGCTCCTTAGCTCCCAAATCGACGAGCTCTGTGCATGAGGACAGAGAGGAGCCAGAGTGCACTGAGCTGGACATCAGGAGGCAGTGCTACACAGGAAGGCACTGGAAAGAAATTTCCAGAAGTTCTTTTGATACCCATGAGGAAAAAAAGCAGCAATAACCACATCTAATTAGCTGGCAGCAAGCATTTATAAAACAACAGCTCCCCTGAGATCCAAAAAAAAAGAGCAACTCCTTTGTTGCTTCTACAGAAAGAGACATCTAAAACTGTTTTGTAATAAAAGAAGCCCACATACCTCGATAATCAAACGTGACCACGTGGTACCCAAGGGAGCTGAGAACCTGGAGGGCAGAGAAACATGCAGAAACCCATCACAGAGACTTGCACAGCAGCCGTGCTCTTGCCTTAGGCCAAGATGCAGGGATCTAATTTATAACATTATCAGCCTGACATGGTAAAGCGACAACTTACAGCTTCTTTGTGTAGCAGGCACAGAGCTCTTAAAAAACCAATCATCTCAGCCCGCTGGTTCTACTCCATTTGTTTCCTGGACCTCGTCTCAGACTATATGAGACATTGATTCTCCCTTTAACAGCTTTGCCCTAAAGAATCACAAATATCCTATGACTGCTTCCCCTACAAACACTTCCAGGTTTTCCAGTGAAACAGTACAACTGCTTCATTTATATTATTCAAATTGGCATAAAAGTTAGCATAAGACATAGCCCGTTTCAGGTTTCAGAAGGCTTAAATGTATACATCCAAAATGTACAATTGGTCTATCATTAAGATTTATGTTACAGCCAATAGTAATCCTAACAAAATCTGTTAAAAGCAAGTAAAAATGCCCAATGTTACATCAACTGGTTCAGAAAAAATGCCTTGGTAAAAACAATGCTAGCATTACAGACTACCATTGCTCGGTATGAACCTAACAGCTCGGTGGTAGGTAAAAATCAACAAGAAGTCACAAAAAGATTAAAATGTTGCTCTCGTGGTCTGTGTATGATACATGATAAAAAAAAGCAATCTTAATATTACACTATACTCTAAGCCTTCTAATGGACAAAAGGAAATAATCTCATATGTAAAACCAATACTTTATTTCCAGTGTAACTGAAATCTTAACAGCCTGAACAATTACTGTTACTAGGTCAGATCTCATCAGTACAGAAAAAGAGAGAAAAAGAGGGCAACATAGAAAAAAGGGGTGTTCAGGTAAGTTGCCAACTTGACTCCTTTGCTGGGAGGACTATGATGGTGAAGGTTTCTCCTCCCACTTCCTTCTAGGATCCATCCAGGGCTAATTTTCATACATTTCAGGCATGCACTGGATGTTTCTTTCTCCTCACTGGTCTGTGATTCCATGTGACATCCCAAATTACTTTATGGGGCATGGTCAACATACATTGGACACGTTCTCTTTGTTATCCCTAAACGCATTTTTGCCCAGCTCCTAGGTCTGCATCTCTTTAGCTGACCACTGGCAGACTGTGCACAACTCGGGGGTCTCAGCCTGTGCCTCGTTCCATGCATGCTCATACCTGCGCTCCTCTGCAATGCTCCCTGTGTCCTCATCTCCGAGGTCTCTGTTGTCATACCAGGCCTGCACTCCTCTACACTGTACCACTACACTGGGTGTCATCAGTGTTTCATTTGACACAGAGTAACTGTATCTGTAACTTGTACATAAAAACGTTAGAGTGATTTTCTCTATAACACTATGTGTATGAGAATTGCTACTATCGGTATTACAGTTGTGGCTATGCCATGTCATTATACAAAGCTCAGCAAAAATAAAACCAGCTAGCCAGTGGCCACCCAGTTGTTAGACAATTGCTTTTATGGCTAAACAAGCTCAAAACAGTGCTCCAGGGAGCTCCAAAACAAGGTCAGAAGCCTCACAAGCCTCAGCTGTGTTACTAGCAGTAGCAATACTATATGCACTGGGTTACAAGGCTGCAATTTCCCTTTCTGACAGTCCACCAACTGCAGGGTATTGCTCACAAGTCCAGCAAGGATATTGCAAACCCTCCTGTGGCTCAAGGCTGCTCACCAGGACCAAGCAATGGATTTCATTGGAGGTGTTTGCCTTTTCAGCTTGCCTCAAGATAGCCTGCACAGGTCTGAGGGCAGTGTGTAGCTCTTCATTGTAATGTGCTGCCATTACTTGGTTGCTGTGTTTGATTTTATAGCCAACGCAGCTTGCACTATGAATAAAATTGCTATTAAGATGACAACTACAGGATGCAAAGCCAAGTTCAAAACTCCTGTAGTGGTAGGACACCATTCTCAGAGGGTTCTACTCATTCTCAGCACTGTGGCAGATCAGGTATCTGCTTGGTGTGCAACATTTGGTACCTTCAGGGCTCGTTGCACCACAACCTGGCCCTTCCAGTGTTAACAGCTCGGTTAGCATTCGTTGCAGTTTTTTCAATAACACACCTAGTGGTACTGGGACTATCGCAGCATACAACTGGAATGATACCTGTAAGCTGAGCATTACTTCCAAAGGAATAGTACAACTTTAACCTTAACAAGTTACATATACAGATATTGGGTAGAGTTATAATCAATTAGACAATCTACAACAATTTGGGGGCACCCAGTATGCATACAAGTACAACTGGAGCTTACACAGACAACCGGTGCCTGACTGGAAATGGAGAGAGCATTTCCATTGTCCCACTAGGATCTAAATGGTCGTCTGAAGAGGGAAGCCAGTAACTTCACGTACATATCACAGAGTACACAGTTTGCCCTGATACTTGCTGTCACCCCACCCGAGACTAACATGTTACATCATGCTCACCCTTACTGCACTTAGTTGTGTCATTGCTCGGCACTAGCCACAGGTTTATGCTACTCCAGTACCCATCTTTTAATACCATTTCCCACTAACAGTTACTTGGAATTTATATTAGCAGATGCAACTGCAACATCTTCAAAGTCACTTGAAGCTCCTTTGTTTTTTGCTATTCAGGTCTCTTCAGGCAGTTCCTATTTCTCTTTCTCTGGCTCTAAATCCTTCAAAGGGGTTCCCTTGGAGGTGACAACGTCCATACTGTGTGCACTTCCAGGGCAAAGGCCCTTTACAGCAGAGGTATTAAATATTCATTTGTTCCACTCTGGGGTCTGCACTCACAAGTTACCGTTTCTTCAGCATCCTCTTGCAAATAACTATGCCAACATCACAGAGAGATGTGGTGATGTGTATATGATACTACAGTATCAAATACCACTGCAACCTACATAACATTAGCAGAATAATCAGGTAAAATATTCATTAACAAATCAGGTGCTGCAGGACAGCTGTGATTCCATTTCCATCAGAATCACTATATACCATTTTTCACTTACACACTGGACGCCCTCACTGGACATGCAGAACACAAAGTTCCTTCTTGCAAAGTTTGGTTTTCAGCTTTAGAATGTGATTTTACTGCTAAGATATCACATACAATCTAGCCTTGTCCAGGCCATTAAAAATTATTTAACCTGTTGACAATTTACCTATCTTCTATACATCTGTTATGTATTGGCTGCATTGGCAGCATCTCGTCTCAATAAAAATGGATGTACTTTTTTTTTAATTAGCAGCTGTTACATTTAAAAAGATCTTTACCATCCTCTACTTCTTCTTAAAAAAATATGCTGAGTTTAACACATCCATTGCAATTATGCACACAGGACCAATGTTTCATTTTCAAAGCCAACTGTATCCCAGTTCCACTACAGACTTTATTATTCAGCTATTCCTTCAACTTCTATCTGCTTAATTACTGACAAATAATTAACTGATAAAGTTATCAATTCAAACATTTTTTTCTTTTTGGTCTCCATCCTAGTTTTCTTTTATGCTTATACCCATGAATACTTTGCACCTGTGCTGTTAGGGCTGGTACCCACCTCACTCTGGGAGCTCAGCCCCTGCAGCAAGAAAGCACTGCTGTTCACCCCAGGCCACTGTTCCCACAGCAGCTCTGCCTTCTTCCACCTGAATATTCACCTTTTCCCCCCTCTGTCTGTCTCCCTGCAAAGAGCCCATCAGCACTTGGTTCTCCCCTTGCATTTACCTCCTCAGACCATTGGTCTGACCTGCACCAGCCACCAACTGCACCTCATACCTGTTGAAGACAACGACAGAGTGACCTCCAGCTTTCCTTAAGCCCAATCCGAGTCTGAACCACCAAGCCCAGCCCTACCCCCCAAATCCTGCCGCTCAGCACAGCAAAAAGCAGCAAGGAAGCACCTGAGACAGCAGCCATGCCTGGAAAGAACGTGGAGTCTCCTTGAGAGGGACGGGAATGGTGTGATGCATCCCCAGCCAACTTTTCTTGCCATGGGGAGCCAGCAGCTGCAAGGCTACATACACAAAGCAAATGCACCTAGCAGAGAGCAGGAGACGCTGCAGCATTCATCTGTCTGAATCTTGTCCTGGTCAGCTGCCAAAAGCAACAGCCCTCTCACAGCAATAAGCAATGAGGATGCCTTCAAGACATCCCCAGGCACAGGCAGCAGTGATTTCCATGCTCTCCTAAACCTAGGCAGGCCATGCTCAGGACCCCTGACCACCAAGACCTGCCTCCTCACAGCCCAGCACAGCACAGGCCAGTGTGCCCAGTTCTCCTCTCCCTAGCAGAGACTAGGGACAAAGACCTGGGATAAAGGTGATGAAGGTCATCTCATGCCTTTACCAAAGGAAGAAGTCGATGGAGCCTCCCGCTCCTGTACCCATTCAACTCAAAGCCAAGATACAGGTGAACAACTTGCAGGGGCTCATTCCTCCAAGGACCTGCCAAGCCCCAACCATGAGCACTGCCTCGCTCTTACACTTCAGAGGTGCCTTTCTCTTCCAGGGAAAAGAAGAGATGAGGCTGAGGAAGAACAGGAACAAACAGGAAAAGCAGCAGAAACTGTCACTACCACCGCTGCAGCTGCCAGAGCTGTAAGGTGCCCACCTCAACTTCCACAATGCAGGGCCCCACACTAACAGTACCCTCTGCTTTAGAGCATGGCTCTGCTGCCCAAGCACCTTCCTTCCTACCCTGGCACTGGGCAGCTGCAGCACCCAAACATCCACTTCCCAAGAGGAGAACAGAGAAGCAAAGCAAGGCCAAAGTACAGCCCATCACAGTGGATACACTAGAGAAGAAAGTACCTCCACCACCAACACCCAGCTCCTCCTGGTGAAGGACACAGACACCTTATGATGAGCCACAACATCCCTGCCTGAAGCCAACAACCCTGGGAGCACCCAAATCCCATGCCCTGCACTAACAGCCTCCTCTGTTTTAGTCTTTTTTTAAGAGTCTTTTTCTTTCTTGTTCTTCCCCTTAGAACTAGTTCAGAAGAAGTCGCAGATGAAGCTGGTAAGATTTCAATTGGCTTTGCAGCTAACAGGCATTTCCTTTGACCCTTAACAGGATGTTTAGTGTAACAGTGCCAAATGTTTTATTTATAGTAATTAGTTATGCCCCTATAACAATACCGTATTGTTTCATGTGCTGCTACAAAGTTGGGTAACCTCATGCAGTGGGGAAAAAAACCCTCTGCATCAGCTCTCTGCTATCTCAGCACATCAGTGTAGTAACAGCTAAAAGCTTCACTGCCAAAGCCTCCATGTACAGGTATGAACTGCAGAAGAAGCTTGTGGTAGTCTGTCACTGACAGTCAAGGTAGCTAAGAGAACAGGATTCTTTTCAGTTTTTAAAAGGTTTTGAGTTGCATTATTCAAGCATGACTAATTTGAATAATGTGAATAACACAGTGACCCTGAATACATTGGTAACTGTGATATCTGAAAACCAGGCTTGAGCAAAGAACAACTGGACACTTGTCTAGGCTAGAAGAAAGCAAGCCCCTCAAAGCGAGTTTGTATCTGGTTACTGCTCCACTGCTGCTCTTCCTAATGGCTTCCTCATGGCTCCTGCTTCTGGTTACTGTCTTCAAAGACACATTGACTTGGGCAAGAACGACTTTGGACAGCTGCTGCTCACAGACTCTGCAGCAGTGACAGTCTCAATTTTCAGTGCTGCTTCTGCTGAAAAAAGATGCTCACATGAATCACCCACTTGGAAAGAAGGGACAGAGACCTCTTAAGAGTTATTATTTCCCTTCTGAACCTCTTCTAGAGGGTTTTCCCTCCTGCTTCCAGCCTACTATCAGCACCAGCAAAGAGGACAGCAATCCAGCCTGTTTCATTCTGCTGGAATAAGCACAAACCCAGAGTTTCTGGCATGGTTCTGGTAAGCCCATGTGTGTGTTCACATATGAGTAACTGACTGAAAAAGAAACTAAGCAACTTGTCCATATTCTCAGAAGCAAAAGAGTACCAGATACAGGAACAGAAACCTTGGGTTTTGGTAAACTCTGTTCTCTATATATGTACACACGCAGAAACACAGAGGCACGCAGAGTCTTTGAGTAGTCTGAAGCACTGCTACTCTTGCTCAGTCAAAATTTAAAACAACTCCTCTGCCTGTCTTGGCCAGCACAAAATGAATTGCAGCATAGGCTGGTTCCCAGAAAAATGACCAAATAGGCCACCATACACAACAGTTTCCTCAAGCAACTTTCTGCAACTTAGCTCACCCTTTTTTCTTAAAGGAAAAGAAATATCACCTGCCTCCTTGGGGTTGCCAAACAGCATTTTCTAAGCAATCTGAATTAAAATGACTTTGCGGCAGGGGATCTTGCATAAGAAGCTGCATTGCAATAAAGCTTTATGAGTGCTAACACTCTGACACAAATTATAAAGAGAAGGGAATGACAGCTAAATCCATAGGAATAACCACAGACTCAGACCCCTCTGAAAAGAGGCAGCAAAAATAATTAGGGCTCTTTTAGAAACACATGATGAGACCAAGAAATTGCATGCGAGAATTTCAGCCAAGAGAGAGTTTAATAAAATAAATGACAGCAAAAGTCATCGGGCAAAAGACCCAAAGCAGCTGAAGTTGCCTGTTCTCACATAACATACCATGGCACTACATCTGGAAAATTCATTGGGTTTTGTAGAAAATCTTCAGCACTTGAGAGTTGTGCCATGGGAAAAGGGGAAACTCAGGCTGAACCTGCCTGCCTGACAAGTGATGAAGTAACCCCTGCAGTGGCAACCTTGAAAGTGTTTTATTGCAACAAATTGTTCTGTGAATAGGCAAGTACTAGCTTTGTCACCCCAGCCCAATAATGGACCAACGAGGACAAAATGTCACCTTCAAAAGCTTGAACAGTGCGAGGAATCTGAGCTGGCCTCAATCCACAGATATATATATATATATTCAAAGCTGTGCCAGGGGAGTTTAGACCGGACATTAGGAAGCAATTCTTTACTGAGACGGTGGTCAAACACAGGCTTCCTAGAGAGGAGGTCGACGCCCCAAGCCTGTCAGTGTTTAAGAGGCATTTGGACAATGCCCTTAACATGCTTCACTTTTGGTCAGCCCTGAAATGGTCAGGCAGTTGCACGAGATGATCATTGTAGATCCCTTCCAACTGAAAATATTCTATTCTATTCTATGATGGTGAGTATACAGAGACTGGTAACATATGAACGACACTCTTAAATGGTACCTTGAATTAGTATACTAATATAATCAATCAAATTACGGCTGTGATTAAATAAAACCTTAAATTTTGCTGATAAACTGTGTTGTGAAAGTGTTTCTGGCAAAGAATCAGGTTAGCTCAGCTGGAGCTGACAGTTAACAACAGCAAGTAAAAGACCTTTCAAATATCTTTTAATATATGGAAGCGTACTCACGGCTTACAGACCCCTTTTCCCAACCATGCTTTATATCTAGAGGAGACTAAGAGCCCTAAGCTATGTGCCTGTTTGCTGTGAGCTGTAATGAGCAGTCTTCTCAAGCCTGTGCACATCTGATGTGTTAATGCAACTACTTGGACAACATGTGCAGCCACTTACCTTGTAAAGCTCCACACGGTGATCCCCTCCTCTGTCGAGAGTGGTTCATGAAGCGAAGAGGAGAAAAAAAAAACACCAAACAAACAACAACAAAAAACCACATGTGAACATTTCAGATTCCAGAAACAGACTTTCCCAATTACCTCAGGTTTTCAGTTTAACACAAACATGCCAAACATAAGAAACACCATAACTGCTTTGTCACAGGCTTCAAGGAGACAGCAAGGCTTTGCTGAGCTGTGCAGGACATGGCTTTGAAGTCAACTTCTCCCTATAAATCTCTTCTCAAAGCAGGTAAAAATGAACTTTTCAACCCACCCTCCTGTCTGCCTTTTCCAAAGCCTGTAATATATCCAAAACAGCCTGTCCCTGTTGGCTTTGCAGACCCTGTGCTCCTGCCACCATTGCTGCCCCAGCCAGTAACCCCTGCTCTCCAAGGTGTGATGCTCTCAGCAGAACCCACCACATTAACCCAAGCAGCTGGCCCTTGGATTTTCTCACCTGGCTCCAAGCACAGGGACAGAAAGGACATGTGCAAAAGACTGAGCAGAGAAAACCAGAGTTGAACACTGTAAGTAAGTCCATGGGAAGAATCTGCTTTAATGTTTTTTTTCATAAATTGAAATCTAGACAATAAAATGGAAAGGAGAGTGAATGTGCCATTACGTGCTTTAAAATATATCCACAACATGACATGGCTAATCCACACTCAAACTTTAGTCCAGTATTGATGCAAGAGTAGATTTACTCCTGCACTCATAAGAAAGCTAAGACATTCACACTATGACTGGTTTGGTCAGTGCAGCCTCTAAACCAAAACACCACTTTCCAGACCTCCCTCTAAGAACACATGCACTTGCCAGCCAAAAGCTGTCAGCTCCAACTGTACTACAAAATACCTAATGCAGCCAAAAACACTCAGGGCAAAACACAAGGGATTGCTTGAAAGTCATTTTGAATCATACAAGCCTGAAAAAGAAGAACGCTTGCTTGAAAAGTCACCCTTGCCATGCACACATTGGTGCCTTTTCATCATTCCTCAAAGTACAACAGAGGAATTTTTTCTAAGGGGATCAAGTAATCATAAAATTTTTGCCTCAGCTCCAGACCACTCAGGCAAACCAGAAAGCCAAGGCAGTACCTTTTACTTATGGTTAATGCAGCCTGCATCAATAAAGCAGCCCTTTGACAAGAGACTGAATACGCAGTGTAGAAACATACAGCAATATATACTAAAGCTGAAATGGCAAAGCCAATACACCTCCAGCTTCTCCAATACAGAGTAAAGCGAAATGTGAAATATGTAATCGATCCATAGCTCAGTACTTTATCTCAGTAGCACTTGGGAGAGCCAAGAACTAAAGCTAATCAATAAGCACATAACAGAGATACTGGTCCCAAATTACCACCATTAAGGTGCAGAATAGCTTCCGTTACCATCATTTTCTACACCCAATAAAGGCAGGAAAATGAGTGAAGCAGTATTTGAAAAATAATGCAACAATTTCATTAAACCTTGTAATACATCAGCACAAGAAGACAAGATCAGTTTCCAAAAACCCATCTGCTCATGCATTTCCTGGCTCACAGCACGCATCTTCCACATCATGCCCTTGTACCAAAAAAGAACACTGCTAAGACAAGAATTTAAGTGAAAAAAGGCAATGTTCTTCCACTGTAAAGGCTAGTAAACCTTCACTACTGGCACAGTTAAAACAGAGTTTCTTTGATTTACATCATGGAACTTGTATTTCTGCAATGTTTCTGCTCTTGCAGAGTATCTACAAGGAGACATCAGCTTCAAAAGAACATGCACTGGCACTCAAAACTCAGAAAGGGGCTGATACTCTTTGTAAGATGCATATTAGTAAGGAAAAAGACCATGTTCTAATAAATGAACTAAAGCACTGTAGCATGCAGAGATGTGGCGGTAAGAACATGATTCTAAGAAACATTCGGGAAGTTTCACAGTGCGCTAATGGTTTTTAGCATCCAGCAACAAAGCATAGAGAACCAACCTACTTCTTCAGCTGGTACACACAGTCAACTATAAAATCACACATTTTAGAAATGCTCCTGTTCCAGACAAATGTCCTGTATGTATGTAACAATGAAACAAGACCAGCACATTACCTTCTTCTTTCCTTCTGATTTTCTTTCCTCAGAATGTGTTAACTACTAAAATAAGCTCACAAAAGGAACTGGAAAGTTTAATGCATGTAAATCACATATACAGAAGCAGTAATACTATCCCATGATAGTATTATTTCGTTCAGTGTATTTCATATACTGAAGAGAAGTACTTCTCCCTACCTGATCTAGGAAGTGTCACAGCTTCCTGGCTTCTAGCAGAGGATACAAGGTAAACTACAGCATCAGCTGTCTCTGATAACTGCAATAAATCTATTCCCACATTCAATAAATAGAGAGGCATCATTTCTTAAAACATGCTTTCTTTTAAAAGAAAGGAGATGCACCAAACTGCTTTTAGATTTTATTTTGGTTTTAATCATAGAATAGTTTGCTTGGGAAGGCACCTTTAAAGGCCATCCACTCCAACTCCCCTGCAATGAGCAGGGACATCTTCAACCAGATCAGGTTGCTC
>JANZLQ010000057.1:20362092-20384704 GCA_026212715.1 Elanus axillaris
TCGGGTTAAACCAATTCACTTACGACCCCCCCCCCCCCCAAAAAAAAATAATCACTAAACATGCCACGAATGTAAAAACCATGGCAGACATCAGCTGATGTCAACCTGACAAATCTGGCCCCTTAGACTGCAAATCTATACCCGTGAAGTCTTTTTGCTCTTATGCAAAAGCATGTGGAAGAGTCCCAGACAAAGCGTGCACATCACCAGCGAGCCGTCGGGTCACTGCGCTGTCACCACAGAACTCCATGATGCTCTCTCAAGGGCAGTGGATCCTCCAAGAGGACGGTAGGTTCTGCGGTCAAGGTCTGAACAGGCGCACAAGTCACTCTTAGCAGTGTTTTGGGAAAGTTATTCAACTTCTCTCTGCCTCAATTTTCCCATTTGCCAAATCTGTTATGATTTTCTTGCCAGATTTTGTAATACAAAATATACACAGAGGAACAAATCAATGTCAGTGATGGGGGCCATGTAAGCATCCACCTCAAAGCAAGAGAAAAACACAGAAGTTCAGGTGATTTTTATGTATGGCCATTTATCACTGGAATACCGCCATATCATCATATAGGCATACATCACATGGAGACTTAGCACGTTGAGTTTAGTGACAAGTTTCAGAGCTATTTGATATTACTCGGAACATATCACATGACAAAAATCATATGATTTGTTAGTCATACTGATACACCAAATCTGATCTGCTCTGTATTTATGCTTCCAGAAATCTTGGTTTTCTGATGACTTCCAGTGGAGACAGCTTGAGATGTCTACCCATATGCCCAGGTATCTCATAACCTTGAATAAAAGTCTGTCCACAAAACCAAATCCAGATGTTGGCTCGGTTGCTAACAGCAGGAACACAGCTATCGATTAATCTTTAGCTATCTCAAGAAATAAATGGAAGCACTTTCTCCTGAAGTTCTGTGCTACTGTTTTGGAAACAAATCCCAAACTACACAAGAGGAGGATAAAAAGATGGCTGAAGAGTAGCAATTCATACTCAGAAGTTAAAAAACAGTGTAACAGGACAAACCCTACACCAGTCCTCTGAAGGAGAAATGTCACTCTCCAGTGGAGAAGAATTACTCAAACGTGTCAATGTACTTCTAGTAAGTGTGTTAGAATGCACTTTGCATCAAGGTAAATAGTTTTTCATGGGAGTACCGTCACAAGTAAAATCTGACTGCCGTTATATAGAGCAGTAGGAACAACGCTGCAGTGATATTAGTGCAAGTACTAGTACAAGAAAGTGTTATGGAACAATTATTTCATTCACTTGGGAATGAACAGAGGTAGGAACTTCAGGGAGACCTAGCAAAAGCTCTGCAAGGGCAAATTAAAATCATCACTGAAAAAGCAAGGTGATGACAATGGAAGTAACCTGCACTATTCACCTTACCCAGCTGTCAGTTCTGACAACCAAGGCACAAGTGCTGACCACACATGTGCACACTTCACAGTGACCATGGTCCGAGGTGTTAGAATATACAGAGCATAAAACCATAATGACAGAAGTTATATAAAAGCAACATAGCTGTAAGTTGGTCCTATCTTCTACAGCCAAAGGAAGGTATTTTTCTACACCTCATTACAAAACACAAGTGAGGTTTAAAGACAAATTTAGATGGCAAAGAAGAATCTCTCATACGGTGATGCTCCATTATTTTCTGTCCTGTGGATGCTCAAGCCTCCCTGGGTGACCTAGTACCTAAGCCAGCTCGCCAGACTCGCTGTACCACCAGTTTGACCAAATGCAAAGGCTAAAGAGACACAACAGTCAATATGACTGCATGAAGAGGTCTCTTCTGCCCCAACCAGAATATTCTCCTAAAATACTTCCAGGTGGAGAGTCACTGCCTGGAAAACAATTAATGGGATTTAATTTCACTTACTTGTTGTCTATTCACACAACTTTGTTGAATCCTTCAGAAAAATGCATTTGACACATTGCACAGTTTTGCTGAAGGAGACCCTTTCAGCTGAAAGCTGACTTCAGTTTGGTCACTGTATTTATATAAAGACATACTACAAAGACCACTAGGGCCAAAGAAAATGCTTTCCAAACCATAGTTTGGAGAACTTAAGACCTGTGAAAGTTCATATCCTTCACAAGCTGTACACATGCAGGGTGAAAGTGAAGGCAGACAAATGAAAGATAAAGACACTCCTCCCCTTCAGCCCTCACCCATCCCAACAGACTGAGTCACTTACCAAAGTTTAGGAAGACCAGCTTTGCCTGAATAGCAGGGCAAAGTTTTACTAGAAATGGAATCGCTATGTACACTCCCAGCAACCAGATTATTAACTTCCGCAATCGAAACCATAGTCCATATCGCCTGTAAAAAAGAAAAAAAAGAAAAGAGAAAGACAGACCTGAATACAGCAGGAATTTTACGAAGCAATTTTCACAACAACCTATGTGCTTGGTGCATCTGAAAACCTGGTCATTTACTCTTTAAACCAAACTAACTTTAAATAGTTTATGTAGCCTCAGTTGTTTCAAAGAGGCAGAAGTAACCAAATTGTCAGCTGATGATATGCAGCTTAGAAAAAGGGAACAGAAACTCCCTACTAATTACATTTTGAAACTCTGTAACAAGAGCTTTTTTCTGCTGATTTAACAGATTTTAGGATCTCTAAAAATGCATATCACATGTTTGTCCCCCAAAGTAGCCTGACTGCACTTCCCATTTAAATCACTATCAGCAACATTTTGTTCAGTTAGATTTTCAGATGTTTTGAGAAACTATGTGCAATGAGACTGATAAAATCACACATTATCTCATGTACAGACTGGAGCAGACATGCTGCTAAAAGGTTTCATAACTCTCAATGCTCCAGCAAGCAAATCTTTCTATGTTATAAAACATTATGAAATTTCTTATCTGCAGCATCACTCTCTATGTGTCCAGACTGAGTTTGGAGCAATTGCCCCAACACTTTATTTCTATTTTCTCCTAAATAGTCTGATTAGGAAGAGTAAGCTACAAAAAAAACCCCAAACCAACACCATAAAAAAACCCAAACAAAAAAAAAATCAAATTACACAGCAGCTAGTTAAGCAATTTTTCTCAAAATATACTTTATTGCCTCAGAATAATTACCACATCCACAGTCATATATATAATGCATGCACATATACATAAAGGTGTACTTCTAATGGTCTAGTTGATTAACGTTTTATGGGCAGAAACACTGAGGCCCTCAACTATCAGTGCAGTCAAGAACTAAAATGCATGTAAACTCTTCAGGCAACACAACTTCCTTTGCTTTCCAGCAGACAGTCTCAAGCAGGAACAACGTTGCACACCAGTGAGCAACCAGTTCTCAGTATCGGGAACTGCCAGAAGCTGAAAGCAGAGATCAATTTTTCCAAGAGGCATGAAGTTATTAATCTCCCATTTGGCAATTTTAGGAGCTGACGCACAGAACTTGCTCCGCACTAGGGCTAAGAGGGTTTCAACACTGTCAGCTAGTATGAACTATCAAAAACAGAGCCTGAAGACCTCTTTTTAAAGCATTTCTACAAGAAACACAAGCGTACAGACAGAACTGGGATGGAAATAGTTTAATCGCATACCAAAATCTTCAAGATGACAATAGCTTTTGTAGTCCTAGGCTAAAGCCAAGACTCTCAGGAACAGCTTTTCAGCACAGTGAAAAAGGAGACACTCCAACACCACCACACCACCCAGTAAGTTTTTGACAGGATTGCCAGGATACTCACAGGGAATAGCTGATCCTCCTATTCACCCAAAACCTGCCTTCATCACACTACTGCCTGCCTACAAGTAGCTGTCTGTTTCCTCTCACCCAGAAACATCTACCATCAAAACCAATGCACTTCTATTGACAAGCTAAAGGAACTGCATTTTCCAAGAGGGGAAAAAAAATACGTCACTACAACACTGCCAACCAGCTCTGGCTGCAACAAGCCCATGTCAAAAGGTTCAACAGATTTTAATACCTCCCATGGCAAACCTGACAATGAAGAGGTGAAGAAAGCCAGCAAGGCTTCCAATGACATCTCCATACCTCATGCCCAGATTCCTAAAGTATTAAGGAAAGCAGAAACAGCAAAGAACTGACAGAGGAAACAGTACAAAACAGGGGCTTTACAAGAACATTAGTGAGTACCAAAAGCCTTGGACTGACCCACCTCTGCCCCATGGAGAGCAGCAAATAGAGGCAGAAGAGACAGAGGTCCTGAGTGCACGAGCAGTAACAAGCAACACAGAAAGTCTGCCTACAGTTGTGGTCTTCGAGAGGCACCCAGCAGACACACTGTAGAGCCCGGCTCTGCAGAGCAATCCACTGTGAAATGCTGTAAGGTCAGCTAAATACACATGCAAACCCCACAACTTTGGAAAAAAACCACACAACATTTTGCTTGGGCTAATGACAGCTGATCACAGCTCTCCACTCTCAAATTAAAATCAGCTTTCCACAACTACCCCCACATTAGCACCTACCACCTAATTCCATCCCTGGAAGAGGTTTGTGGAAGAGAAGGAAGAGGAGGAGACATCACTGAAGAAGGGTAGCTGACATTTAGCAATCAGGATATGATTTAGCTCTCTTCAAGGGTGTGTCTTTTAGTTAAAACTTTTTGTCTTGTTTGGCTGGTTGCTCAGAGTTAACAAAACCTTACAGTCTCCTCTCGCCTCACACTTGAGAGGTGGTTGCCATCACCACCTTCCCACTGAGAACGGTAACATGGGTGAGCAACCAGACAGGATGGGGCTTTCCAGCAAGCCGTCCTGCCTGGGGCCCAGATCCTGATGCAGCCAAACACAGCTCTCCTAAGGGACTTTTGCAAACACCAGGGTTTCACTCCTACAGAAAAAAACCCCACTTGTTTAGAAAGGCAACAGAGTCGGGTCTGAACTCCTCCAGGCACAACCAGAGCACATCAAACACAGGCTCTTCAGATGTCTTGAGCTGCAAAAGCACTTGGCATGACCCAGCCACGAGCTGGAAACAGGAACAGAAAATGCTGAAGACTACATTGTCCAAGTAACGCTGTCAGAGCTCAGGAATTATTTTAGTTTCTCTTTTTTGGACACTGAACAGAGTCATTTCTTCCCTTGCGCTGGTACCCCACACCAAATGCTAATCGGTAACGTGACATTTACACCTCATCTCCAGGGAGATGTCTACTTAAAATGCAACCAGGGCAAAGCCTCTATCTGTCAACTATCCACCTCTTCGCCCGATAAATCCAAGACAACGTGCTGAAGTACAGATGTTGTAAAATTATCAGGTAAGTCTTTAGTGAGCAATTTAGCTAAATTAAACTGTTCTGGCTCTGCAGAAAAGCTATTTCAGGAAATAATTGCCTTGTACAGAGAGCTTTTGGCATGCTCAGGAAAAAACAGCAGCAATATACTTTTGACGCCCTTTTCACCAGGAAACTCAGTCAGTCTTAGTTGGAAAATACAACTGAGTTGGAGAATAAGCAGCTGCAAACTGAGGACATTGAAGAATATCATAAACAGATTTCTAGGGACAATAAAAGTAATGTCTAAAAAAACCCAACAACAGCCACCTACCCAAAACAACCAACCCCAAGTCACCCCAAAATCAAAAAAAATCCCCACTGACATCACATTTTCTCCCTTTGCCCAGCTTCTGGGTTCTGTCCAAACACAGGCAAAATATGAAGTAGTTTTTGCTTCATGCAGGTTTCCAAAGTGGATCTGAAGAATACATTCTCTCTCCAGACATATTTAAATCTGAAAGAAGAAAGTCTTTCCTGTGAGTACGACATCAGAAATGGAAAATATTCCTGGTAATTTACACCTGGACAAAAGTCCTATATTCACTCAGAACAAGCATATTTTGCATTTGGGCAAACAGTAAGAGTACCTGGCTGGCAAGGAAAAGCTGGGGGTCCTCTTCACGACAGCTTCTCCCGAGTGTGCTGTCTTTACCAGTACCAAGAGAACTGCAGGCACAAACATCCTTTGTCTCACCATGGAAAATGACTGCCAAAGTAAGATTTAAGTACTGCACCATCACTCAACAGGGATTTCAACCCATGGTCCACAATTACAGTGTGTTTGCAAAGAGCAACAGAGGCAAGCAAATTTAATATGGGCATATTTCAATTCACCGTACTGGTGTTCCTCTCTCCTCTCCAGCAAACTCGGGAGGTTTCACGAACAGAGAGTGTCCAATGACCACACTACTGTTGCGTGTTCTGCATGCAGATTCAGATTAAATTAATTTCCCCTGAGAGCACCTGAATCACTTCTGTGTCAGAAGTATGCCAGAAGAGTTTCCATTAGGATCTCCTTATCAGCTGTGCTACAAGGGTGAAAGTGCAGGCCAAGGGTGAAACAAGAGACTGGTATCATCAGAGCTGCAGTCTAGCAAGAATAAAATTTATCAGAAACACACAAACGCTGGGCTTGCAGTCAGTCCCAAAAGGACCTACAGACAAATGCACGTACAGCCCAAATGGCCTTTGTCATCCAGCAGAGGCAACAATAAAACAAAATGCTCACAGACACCCAGATACGAGACTACATTTGTTCAGCGAATGCTGTTTCTCTGTCTTGCTCTGGCGTCCTTCGAATCATCAGCTGTTCAAACTGCAAACTGACAATCCTTTCCCAGCAGGAATTCAGAGCATGGGATGTGGAGAGCCAACACCATTTTCATTCTTGGTCACGCAAGGTACCTCCTGATTACCAGGTGACAGAAGTGACTTTAAAAGTGGTAGAGGAAGAAATAAGTAACATGAATAATGGTATAACAAGAACACATTCCCCCACTTTTTCTAAAAGAAAATGTTTTTTTAAAAAAATAATCAATACAATCCTTGTCTGTGGGGAGGAATAAGAGCTTAACAATCAGGAAGTAGACAAAGGCATGGGCAAAAGATTAAAAAAACCTGAAAGTCAAAGGAAATTTGAAGGACTGGGATGAATTTCTTTGGGTAAACAGCATTGTACGCAGACGAACCCATTCTACAACCTGGAAACTGAAACTGAGCCCCAAGCATACAGCAGCATGCAGAAACATAACAGCAGCCACGCACAGGGCAAGACAGCCCACACCAAGTCACTGGCAAGCCTTCCAGCCTTCCTTGCTAGCCTTGCTTTAAACAAGGAATGGTTTCTAGCCCAGGTAGGATCTTCAAGACCATTTGTCTTCCCTTCATATAGGAAGTCTGGACAGTGGTGCTGCACAAGGCTCTTCCTTCCTAAGGTGAAAAGATCACCCAATCTTTCTTCTCCCCCCACACAGGCCATCTGAGCCACCCAACCTGATTAATCTTTTGTTTTATTTCACTTGTTCCCTGCCAAGAAAATAGAAAAGGAAAAGGAAAAAGCCTTCCAACTGTGTAAAAGCACATTCAGAGAAAGCCTCTCAGCTCCTGAATGCAAGCTCTCAGGCAGGCAATGGGTCACGTCTCCACTTCCAAACATTACCAGCAGCTTTTAGACAGCTTGTGCAACGACATGCACCAAAGTAATTTTCCACTACAAGATTAATATGGGTAGTCTTCTCCTCTGGTTTGCTGCAAAGCCTGCTTTATGTGCAGACAAATGCAATCTGAAAAGATGCAAATGTCAAAGGGTTTGTCCCCTCTTGGTTTCTGTGCACAGTGAACAGAGCTGCATAGGGCAAACAGGCAACCACGTGATTCTTTTATTTCGAGCCCAGCTATGCAGAATTCTCCTCAATGAAAAGTCTGAAGCCAAGCCTTAATTCTGCTTCACTGGAGGCACTGTATAGAGAGCAGGGAGGTTGAACTATAGAAAATTCATCCAATCCTGAAAACAGATCTTACTCTGAGTTCTTGAAAGCCAGTGGGAACACAGCAGTATCCACCAGAACTCTTAGCATCTGAGCAACTGATCTGTCCCTTTGGGATTAGGATCCATTCACTGCAAAACAACTAGGAAAAAAAAAAAAATCAAAGGTGCCAAACTCACCTTGCTATTCTAGGGCTTAAGTGATCATCTAAAAAAAAAAATCACAAACCACAATCCTAAAATAAGACACAAATGTAAAAGCATTACTTTTTTTTTTCCCCCAAGCTTGTTTCATAAAACAACCCTCAAAAATCATGGATATAAACTGCATGGGTATCTGCATCCTCAGAGGCTTTTAGTTTCAGCCAATTCCTAAAAATCTTTGCCCTTGGAAAGATCTGAAAAACAAGAAAAATTAGCTCTATCAGATTGCTTTGCCATCTCCTAGGAAGAGTTCCTTAAAATCTTGAACCTTTGCTCTTTCTGAAGAAATACACTAGTCTCTCTCTAGAAATCTAGATTGCAGTATAGTTTCATCACTTCAGTACTTCTACAAAAGAATACTACATTGCAAAGAGCTGTGCAGAGCATATTTTTTTACAAAGGGTAAAGGACTTAATGATTTTTCAAGCATCCAGCAGTAGAATAAATTGTTACTGACACATGCCATGTCTGTGAAGAACACGATTTACTTTTTGATGTTGTAAAAGACAACCTGATCTTTCAGCTATTGGGACAAGACAGAAGAGGTTGGGTATCTATTTGTTCTTTGACAACCTCTATAATTCAAGTACAAATCTATCTGCACATAAAGCCGAGCACTAACAGTAGGAGTTGTTAGATCTGTTACCAGGAAGTATCAGTCAATTACAAGGTAAATTTCCATTCTATGCCATCAGAGGTACAGAAGATGCAACAGGCAAATTAATACCTAATCCTATGACTTTCATTCCTGTAGCATCCAAAATGTTCACCATTTGACTTAAGAAAAGCTTCTGAAATCAGGGACTATTTTAGTCATGTCATAGATACGTGAACAATAAAGAGGTTAGAAGAGATCCCAAGAAGTCACCCAGTCCATTTCCTCATCCTACAAAGGACGTGCTACCTAAAACAGTTGTCTGCTTAATTCCTCCTACCAACTCCTGGCAAAGTACAACAGTGCACACACACTTCATGAACATCCCTCTGGCGATGCAGAGCCGAGCCAGATGGACTAAAGTTCGACAGGTTCACACAACAAATCAGACTAGCTGACTTCTCACTGAACAGTGATTTTTCCTAGAAAGAGAAGGGTACCAGAACACTTCAAAAGCTGAATAAAGATTTAACCAGTAGGCAGAGATAGAAAAAGCTATCCAAATCTCAAAATCCAGCTAAGCTACTAAATGGCCCTATTCACACCAATGAGAAACTGGGAAAGGGGGGTGAATAAAACACTAAGCACACCTTCTTAAATATTGGCCTTAAAAAGCTAGGATGGAGCAAGGCATTCAAGCCTCTACCAGCAGACACCCAGCCCAGGAAACTCTACTCCACTCCATAGTTCCCACCAGCCTACTTAGTTTGACTGTACCCAGGAGCAAACAGTTGGGATGTTCTACTATTTCTCTTTTTAATTAAAAGACAAATTAACTGGAATAACAGGCTTAATAAGGCAGTGGAAAAGGCAACTAACTTAAAGCCTACAGGTTTTTATAAAAAAAAATAGAAAAGAAAGGCAAGTTGAGTTTTTTTGAGAATGTTTTCAAACATACAGGCTCCACCTTCAGGTTCCTCGGAATATATGACAGCTTATTTTTTAAACAGACACACCATCAATAGTGATGGAAAGTGAACGTGTCCCAGCAGAGGCAAAAGCTCAAAAACCAGCGTTGACAAGAAGGTGTCAGTACATCCATAAAACATTTTGAGTTAGCATTTGGCAGAAGATTCAAACTGTTCTAACCATAGAAAAACACTGCCAACTACTGAAATTTATTCTTTTTTTTTTGCTGCAAAGTAAAAAATGCTTTCTTCCTTTTTTTTTTGTTGCTGAATGGTATGTTGTATTTCTGAAGCACAGCAGAAAGCTATCATAAGCACTAGCTTATTTCTCTCTTCATAGCAGTACCACAGAAAGACAGTGAAAGCTGCATACACAGCTCCAGGGAAGTGCTGCATGTCAGCAAACAGAACCAGAATATTTTGCCTTTATGTTAATCAGCACTTTCAGCACCCCACCCTTTATTTTCCATTAACAATGTCCCCCATAACACCAATCAAATGGCTACTGACGCTGCCTTCAGTTAGGCCTGCTGCATTTCCGTCATCTTTAAAAAAAAAAACAAAACAAACACCACATCACCTTTCAGTCAGAGGAGTTACCCAAGTTCATTTGACAAGCTCTACATGGGTAAACTACACAGTTTATCCCACTTCCTATTCACTTCCATACCTTTTGGCTGGGGTAAGAGCTTCAGGCAGTGTTGTTCCAACTACCTGAATGCAGATGAGGTTTGAAACTTTAAGCTCCCAAAATCCCCTAGTTCACCACTTCATTACCTAGCTACCCTCTTGCAGCCCAGACTTTCACTTAAGACTGCTTCTGTGCCTCCTTCTGATTAATATCAAGTGATTAAACATTAACTTAAACAATAAACAACAAGGAAGCCATCTAGCTAGTAATTTACAAGAACTCAGGTCTGTCTCTCCAAGACATATAACTGCAAAGTACAGGAAAGCATCTCAATTAATTAGGTTTTTCAGAAGGGACCAGCAAGCTCCAGCTATCAAGACTACATTTCCACTTGTGGAACAGGAAAAGATCTTGAGTAAGACCTGCAAGAATCAAGATTCCAGTGCACCAAGGCAAGGAAATGTGGCATCAGCAATCAAGGTAAGGGGAAAGGGAAGGCACTGCTAATCACTCAGTCAATAGCAATGAAATGCCAGGTAGGGTCATACAGGGACTCAGAGTGCAGCAGGAAAAATAAATGAAGTCCATGAAGTGAAGGAAAGGCAAGTCAGTGTACAACGTTAATGAGCAGAAATAAAGGAGCAGCCTGCAGGTAAGGTATAGGCCTTTGGCAGTGAAACATGTTTGCGAAAAGAAGAGCAAATGAAGCAAGGTAGGGAAAGACTCACACAAGCATTTACACACCCCACAGGACAAGGACATGGGAACTACATCTAACTCTCCCCCCTCGAGCATCATGTCCCTTCCCAATGCTGTGCCTTGGGCTCTCCTTCACAACCATTGCCTAAGCTGACTACCCCTGAAAGGCAGTAACAACACTGCTTGTCTAATTAAATCACTGTTAAGTATTGACACTTCCTTTGAAGGACAAGAGCTTGGACCATCAGTCTTGATAACCTACATTCTAATTGCATGAAACCTACATGTGTGTCACAGGCCAGGAGACAAGAATGAGCTGAATGCTCGGCAATACAGCACTGATTTATTTTAAATGTATACTGACAGCATGGCCTAAACAACAGCTATGTTTTACTTTTCAATACTTAGGTAAAATGGTATTGGCATTAGTGTGAATTGTGTGTGACAAAACTAACCCGAAAGCTGTGTTTGAAGAACAAGGGAGCAGATGCTTCTGTTATTTTAAGTATGCAGCACACAATGAATAATTATACCCTAGGCAACTGAACAACTGACTTTTGGTACAGAAAAGCAGGCTTGGGGATTAGGGTTTTAATGCTGTTGATTTGCCTTGAATGCATCTTCTGCAACAGCTGTTTAGTTTGCACCAGAACCTTTCCAGTACGAACAATTTGTTTCAGTTCTAAGAATATGTTTTCTCCAGAGCTCCCCAGCAATGCTGCTGACACACTAATCAAATCTGAAGTCACCCACACTAGATTTTAGTCAAGCTTGGCACTGAGATACCACTGTGGTGCAAGTACACTCACTTCACAGTGTTTACTGAATTCTTAAGTTTTCCACTCATTTCACAGCTGACAGCTGGTTTATATTAAAGGTACAGCCCTCTCAATAGTCCACGAGCTGGGGAAATGCAAAGCTGTCTGCAAACGAAAGAGGAAAAAACAGAACATAAACACGACAAAACTGAAACAGCACCTGAAGTGCAAAACCGGAGCTTGAGACCAGCCGAGTTGGCTTTTTAACGAAGCAGTACAGCTCATTTCTCTCTATCACACTCTCCTTCATGAGGAGGAATATCAGGGTACACAAGCAAAGGTTCAAGAGCAGAACCAATTTAGACATGTAATAGTCCACTACAGCTCCTAACTGCCATTTAATGTAAAGCCACTTGCCTGTTGAATGTATACCATAATTGAAAAAGCATACAATACGGCCAAGCCAGTTCCCCTGCCACCACTTAAAATTTGTTAATATGCTGTAAATCCACCAGACATTGCTGCAAGGTTAACACACACATGTACAACAGGACTTTGTTCCTGTGGGTACACATGTATGAACAGGTCCGTATCTCCAAGCTGCACAACTCTGTGGGCATGAAATCTTCTTTTCACACAACAGTTTTTGTGAGACGGCCACCAGCCACACAGCTTAAGAATGGCAGGCTCTTCTATGCCTCTGGCTCTCTTTTAGACCACCTGAGCAAAAGTCTCATTTGTGTATTGTAGACCTTTTTCCTTTTAAATGCATGAAGATGGTAATCTTGTATTTGTTCAATTGAGTCAGCTCTGCTTTTGCTGGCAGAGATCAGAAGCCATTCCTCCTTGGAAGTCTGAAGCAAAAAAAATGCTTTTGTGTTAGCAGTGATACTGCCACCTTTTAGATGCAGAACTCATAATTAGTAATACGTTTTGATTACAATGAACCAACAGTTCCTGTCAGAGGCATACAAGCAAACAAGGACATTAAACAATGCCAAAACATTACATATGCTGACCGTCAGCTGAGCACACTGCCCTCTGTAATTGTGACCTGTTTAAAAAGAGAGGCTTAACAAACAGTGCAAGGCCATAAAGCCACAGCCATGGTTAAAGAACAGATGTACGAACAGATACAGAACTGCTGTCAGCCTCTGACATACCTTGAACAGGGGGTTATTTTGCATACAGCCAGGAAGATTAATCCGTTCCTGCTTTCAGTGGTGCTTTATTCAGGGATTCCAGCTTTAGCTATCATCTTGTTGAGGAAACAACTCCAAAAGGACAGAAAAATTAATGACAATTAAAACCAGAGCCTTTGCCAATACTACAGAACATAGAAAACATTCAACAAAGGTGAAAAGCAGGTATTGGAATTCTTACTTAACTACACAGAAACAGAACATTTTGCAGCACTGTTCATCAGCCTACCACAGTTTAAAGCAAAATGTGGTCCCTACTCCAGTAGTCAAAAGGGGAAAAGAATGCTTTACCAGAGACAGCACAAAGCTGTCTATAAATTGAAAGAAAAGGTTATTCACTCCATTTCTGCTGGATTTTCAAGGACAAGAGAATGGGACATTTCCAGTGATTGTGTCCCAATCAGTTTTTATATTCAGCAGTATAAAACTGACGTTGCCAGCTTTACTCCTGCTTCCTAAAGGTGCTCTGAAACCAACCAAAACTTTACAAAAAGCCAGACAGGACTGCCTTAGGGGAGAAAACAGAACCAGGCTTCCCTTCCTGGGGTTGCCAAGGAAGTCTAAAAATCTACTCAATCCTTAAACACCTTGCACACACTTTCCTCCACAAGCAAGGATGCTGCAACTTGAAAGCCCTGACTCCAAACCTCCGGTTACATCACTCTCATTTGTGTAGGCTACTCTGAGAAATGTCACCCCAGGGGAACTTGACTGCCAGGGGAAGGTAAATCAGCCTCTAGTCAGGGTAAATGCATTTACTGTTCTCTGATCTGAGCTAGCATATATCCCACTGAAAAGGCCTCTTCCAAGAGGGTTTGGTTTGGGTTTTTTTTAGTTATGCCACACAAAGTCCTTTATTCTGCACACCTACAGTAACAAGAGAGACGAGGTTCCACATGATCTAATTTCATTTATTCAACACTAATCTCTTTTGCAAGAATAACTAAACAGCACTTTAAGCAGGTACAAATTTGATTTAAATACAATCATTCACATTTAGAACAGCATCACAGATACTACAGGAAAGAATATTTGAAATCTCAGCTACCCTTCTTCATCCTGTGCCTGATGTACAAGAAGGACACTGTAAGTGAAAGGCAGGGCCCACATTTTGGCCCACCCATCGATTTTGAGAGGCTGAGAAGGAACAGCTCTTGCTATTCACACATCACCCCTACTAAAACACAAGAGGGAGGTAACCAAAGAACACTGTTATCTCTTCCCAAGGTTGATCTGAGAGAAAAACTCTGGGCTTAAGAGATGTTAAAAGAGGAATTCTATATTCTGTCATCTGTGCTTAAAACCATTCAACATCCATTCAGACATGGCAGTTACTGAAAAAACTAAAACTGGCCAGTCTATCAGAGGAGGCTTTTTATTTTTAAAATAAACTCCACAAAGATCGAACTACTTGCACTACTCAAATCCTGTATGCCTTCCACTAGAAGGTTTTGCTTCAGCTGTTTGCTAGATTCAGAAGACAACTTCAATGCCTGGGGTTTTCATGCTCTTTTGATTTCTAAAATTCTCTTTCTGTGGTTTGATAGATTGTTTTGAGCAAGGAGAAGGTAGCTGTGGGACTTGTCTCAAATATTTTCAAGTGTTTGTATTTTAAAAGTTAATTTTCTAGACTAACAATCTTTTTTATTGCTCTACTCCTCAGTAAGAGTTACAACACTGAAATAAATCTGGATTAAACAAACACTTTGATTTGGAAAGTACACACAGATATCCTGTTAGCTCAGTTCAATAGTCACACTTTAAATGATCAAGGCACTTAACAGAGTTTAAAATTAGGAGGTTCTGCTTGCAAGTTTAAATTGCCTTCAATAAGGAAGAGGCAGATTTCTGAAGCTTAGTGTTGCAGTTTTACCAACACTGACTGCTTTGAGAAAGAGATGCATGTCCACTAGGCAAGAGAGCAATGCCTAGATCGCAACCTTACTCCTGGATAGGCAATACTCGTGCCATGCTGGTGTGAAAGGACACATGGCAGCTTGCAGAAGTGACATACCTAGAACAACTTCACTCTTTGACACAGTTCCCGTCCCACAGTTACAGCCTCTACACTCTCCCCTGCCATCCTGCCTTACAGCCAGCTACATTTAACCTGTGTTCTGGTGACCTTTTTGCTGTCTCACCAGCTGCCCTAGACTGCCGACTACCCTATTCCTCAGCCCTCATCAACCCTCTTCTCCCACTTTTACCAGCAGTAATTGTCTCATCACTGGAATGGCCGATACACAAAATTACTCAACCTTGACCCCAAGCATCAATTCCAAGATAACTCCCCAGTTCCAAGATAACTCTCCATTGAGCCAGTTTTCAATAGAGGTTACATGCTCTTCATTAGCAATGCAAGCCCTTTCAATAAAATAAGTGCCCAAGTCAAGTGCTTTGGAGAAACAATTTTACCACTGATGCTTTCATCAACCAGGCTGTAATCTTGACAAACTTGTCACATTTTACACTAAGACCTCCCTTCCACAGGGCAGTTCTCTTTTCATTAGTGTATATATATATATTTAGCTGCTAAATCTTCTTCCATTGAATTGCAAATTAACTCTTAGCATTAAAATTGCACAGACTCTGACTCAGGCTAATGACTTTAAAGTCTCCTAGGTGTCCTGTTACCCTTTTAATACACCAGAAGTACTTTCTTTTAATCTTCTTGTGGTACTGATTCAGTCACAGCTACATTAACATAGTGCTCTCACATTACAGCCTTAGTGAATCTCCCTTGCTTACAATCACTCACTCTTGATGTCAGAAGCTGTCCACTACTGTAACACCAACAACATGACACTTAAGAGTACAGCTACCCACTGAGTTTCCAAAACCCAGAGTTTTGTAGGGGAATTGCTGTAGAAGTCTATTTAACTAATATCACATCCTGGCATGATTACCAAAATAATCTGACCTGCCCTTCAGGCCTGGAAGGATCAAATAATTTAGCTGTAGCCTCCTGAAAGGACATCATGGTGCCTTTCAAAGAAACTGGACTCGGGAAGCAGGACTCTTCATCTACAGCAGAAGTCCTACTTCGGCCTCTTGGACATACCACAGCAGTGGATTCTAGAGAGAAAATGATGCCACCACCATTAGTTTTCATTAAAACACCGCAATATTGTTTTCACCAAAAAGAACACATATATATATTGCATCCTGAAGAAAACACACACACTCACTGAGATGACCTGTGACTGCATTTGCAGAGAACTAGATTCCTGGCTCAGCAACTACATGCCATTTATAGCATGAAAACAAGTCATCCTCAAAAATTAACTTGTCGTAAGTAGATCATTGATCCTCTGTGTAAACAGTGAAAACAGGATGGAAATAAACATGGGGATACTGGAGGAAAAAAGGATATCTAGAGGGAAAAGCACATATGGGAACCTAGGACTTGTGCTGATGTTAGAAGTTCAGTTTATCTGGTCATCCTATAGCACAGCATCATGCTGGTCAACAACCCAGCCCATCATCATACTCACTGGTATGCCCAAAGGAACCAGTAATGGCCAGTTGAGAAGAAAGGCCAGAAAAGATTGTGGTAACACTGAGAAGACCCTGGTCTCCACAGACATCTTCACTCCAGAGATGACTAGAAAGTCCTCTCCATCCCAGGAGTTACCCAGAACCACCCATATGTTGGGAACTTTAGGTATACTGAAACAAGCAGAGGTCTGCAATTCATACAGCTCTGAAGCAGAAAAGGACTTTATAGGAATTACAAAGAAGTAGCAACTAGCAACACCACAGTAATTATGAATTCAGGCATAAGCCATTAAAGCAGAGCAACTGAACCCAGAGGCACACATGATGTCAGAAGTATAGCACTGCAATGAAATAAGGAGTCCAACACAAAACTCAGTCATAACTAGAGGGCAAGCTGTCTTCAGTCTGAAGCAAGCCTGCTTGAGTGGAGTTCTCCATAAGAAATAGGGGGACTTGAAAAAAACTGCTCAGAGACTATAAGACTGTAGGAGCACATAACACAGAGCAGGTGCAGCAGAAAAACGCTGTGCCCTATTGCAGAAAATCCAGAGACTCATGAGAAAGTTGCATCCAAGGAAAGAAATTTTAGATCATACAGACAGGCCTGCAAGAGGATGCTAGAGTCTCAAGAGATGCTTGAGAGAGTAAAACATGCCCGTTTAACACAAAAAAACACAAAAAGTCAGTGATGAATATGGTGAAAGAAGATAGGCTTTAAAAGTAACACAGAGGTACTGAACTGTCAGCCACACACAATGGCCTCACAATCAGTAAGTCTTTAAAAAGAAAATACCCCAGATTAAAAAACCCACACTAATAAAACTAATAACTCCCCACATTGCAGGGACTCTTGCTATTTTTGCTGAATTAATTATACATCTTTAAGAAAGAGTGGGGAGAAGATGAGCACAAGGAAAGAGAATTACAACGGCCGCAAAGGCTGAACAAATTAGAAAGATGATGCGGAGACGGGACACCTAATGCCCCAAACTGGTAACCTGGGAGCAATTCAGAGGCACTTATTTAGCCATAAGCTGCCAAAATGGCTGACAAAGCATGAGAAAAACCAGGATTCAGACACAGCCACTGAGTTCCCAATCATAAACCACAAAAAAAAAGCCAGACACATGTGGAAGTAATTACACAAATCCATTTTTAACAGATCTGAGCAAAGTATTACTGTGCATCCTCTTCAAGAAAGCTGTAACAAAAAAAAAAAACACGCTACAAAAAAATCCCCACATAGAGCAAGCTGCTTTTACACAAATGAGGAACTGTATTCAACCTGTACTCACTAGAGAAGAAAGCGCAGGCAAGTGACTGGAAACCATTTCACAGCTCCTTTGTGAACTCTGCTCAAGAGCAACTGAAACAGCAGCAGCTACCCAGCAGGAAGGTGGAATTGGTGAAAAAGCTCCATGACTGATGAAACATCCCTATACAAGCAGCCCCTTTCCTCCCTAAAGAGCACTAACAAGGAACTAGTTTAACCTGAAGAGAGCAATTAAGAGAGAAAATAGCACAAAACTCACTTGGGAAAAAAAAATTCTTCAGGAAGATGCTGATGAAACTTGCAGGAGAACAATTCAAAAATCTGTCATCTCTGCTACAGTGACCTGTCTGGAATAATCATGAAAGACTATGCAAATGCTTCTAGACAAAGTAACATCAGGAAAAAAGAGGCTAGGCCTAGATATACAATGGGTGGAGGGAGGGGGGGGAAACAGATAATAGACATGGCTAAGTTTTCCGTCAGAGGAAAGATACTGCTGCTTAAATCCAAAGAGACACAGGAAGGCATGAAGCACTTCAGCTGCTGGGGCAGGATGGCACTAAGGGTCACCACACATCACATTCAACATGCCTGGGCACACTCACCCTTCCAGTAAAATTCAGCTGCATCAGAGGGAAAGACACCAGCAGACCGCTGCAGCCTCTTCTCTTCAGCACCTCACTGTATTTTCATAAAATGCCCAGAAAAGGGTGCTGTAAAAGCAACCTTCTGCCTTTCAAGAGAAAGCACTGAGAAAGCTGCACACAACGAGGTAAACATGGGTGACTACAGCGTAACTGAAATTACACCAAATCATAATATATTCAGACAAAAAAGATCTAGCTTGTGGGATACACAGGCTGGACAGCCAGTAGAAGTGTGCCAAAATCACACCTTGCAGGGACCGGTACCAGGAACAGGGGCTTGCTAAGAGGGAAGATAGCAGAGATAACCGAAGAGGCAGCCTGATGGGCAGGAGGCTTCTCCAGCAATGCAGGAAGACAAAAGTATCAGCGTATACAGCTTACACGCATGGGATTTGCAGCTTTTCACTGCTTCACAGCATGAAGAGAGACAGAAACACATTTTAACATTTGCAGCAAACAAGTGTTTGTAGGAGAATAGGGAATGACAAAATCCATACTTCAGGTCTATAGTCTGACTGTTGACTGGGATTAATGAGGCACAGGTAAGGACTAGGTCACAGAAGTGAAGGGTAATATACATGTGACCCTTTGCCACAAGGATCAGGGTTCAGCAGAAATGAAATAGGAGAATTTGCTTT
The DNA here is from genome assembly GCA_026212715.1 of Elanus axillaris. Classification (NCBI taxonomy): domain Eukaryota; kingdom Metazoa; phylum Chordata; class Aves; order Accipitriformes; family Accipitridae; genus Elanus; species Elanus axillaris. The sequence goes on from JANZLQ010000057.1 coordinate 20,380,972, forward strand.
GATATCAATGCCAGTATTAAGCTCACTTGATTGTCTTTATTCTCTGTGCTCTCATATAAACGTTTTCTATACCTAAGGCTGCTCAAATGCATTTCCTCAGAACATCAGAGCCACTAACCACAAAAAAAGTCAGAGCAACTACCCAAAACACAACGCTACCTTAATAACCATCTAGCACCGTCACCTGGAAAATGCATCATAACACAAATATTAAAGGAATGGCCATCCACACAAAACACACATAACAGGAAAGCCAAGCACTGCATGCTGCTGCTGCTTTAGTACTGTATTACTGCATTTAATACATGAAAGACAAAACATCTCTATTCCTTTAAAAAACAAATCATTCACAGATTTTTAATGTTGCTGCTGGTAAAGTTCTTAGATAACCACCATATTGTATTTTACTGCTACCTATGGAAGAAAAACAGAAATACCTGTATTTGTTCCTTTCTGTTTGTAAACCACTTAAGAAAAGCCACAGCAACTACAGTATGCACTAGCTGAAGCCACATAAATCTTATTCATCAGATCCCATCCCCGTTATACATATGTGCGCACACACACACTTTCTGTAACAGAGTAGCTCAAACGCACAGCCACCTCTTCAGAATGAGTTTCAGCTCCTGGATGAATGAACACAATGCGATGATATGACTGAACCAAAACAGAGGGACAAATACAGTGCTAGTAAAATTCAAAAATACTGCTGTAAGAATCAGCTGCTGCTGCTGGTAAGTCAATACTGTATTCTACAAACAACACTTACATTTACAGTTATGGTGCTATTTAGCCTTTCCTGAGGAACTAGACGTGAACAGAAAGAGCCTTGCTGGGGAAGTGCACACACAAGCTCTGCTGCTGCTCTACAGCCCTGGTCACTGCTGCAATTATAAACATCACTGCCTCTGCAGTCCCCCGTGCTCTGGACCCACGGGATCTGCCACATGATCAGCCCTTGGCTGCAGAACTATGCAGCCACTTCAGGCTACCATGGGGTCGGTTTGCTCTTCTAATCAGCTGTTTGAACCATTTACAAAGAAAAGATGGAAACCCATGTACTGAAGCCAAACATACATGCTGTTTTCCCAAGTCTGCAGAGAGACTAAAAAACAGCAGTATGAAATGCAGACAACCCACTTCCCCTGAACACAGAATTCACAGCCACCAGAAGTGCTGATTTTAACTATTTCATCAATGAACATACTGATAATAACGGTTTGCTGTGGGACAAATCCCCAGTTCCAGCTATTATGCCACCTCCACCATCCCAGCAAGCTTGCAGCAGAGTTTTCACCTCCTTACAGTTTCTGAGAGCTGTGGAGTAAAACTGATGTAACACTCTGAAAACACCACCACAATCAAACACTGATTTTATACCCAGTAGTATAAGGAATGCTGCAATAACAGCATGACTCTGCATGTTAAAATATGAGAATCTAAATGCTCGTACAGCAACTTGTTGGCCACATAACTAGCCACAGTCAGGGTGCCCACCAAGGGAGGTCCACTTTATATGTACCCTCCTCGTGTTCTTCCTTAAAACACCCACTGCTGTCCGCTGCCAGAGGTGGGATACAGAGCTAGAAAGCTGTCTGACCTGACTCAGGGCGGATGTTCTGGACAACAACCTTATCTCTGGGCATCGCACCTTCTTCTGCCTGGACTTCTCATTCCTGCAGGCTCAGATTCACACTTCAGCAATGTATTTGTTACCCTGTAGAAAATGTAACTGGAGCATACTGGCAGACCCAGACATCGTGCAAATCACTGTCTGAAGGCTCACAAGGTAAGGAAGTTAAAGGGGACCCCCTGACGTTGAAAGTCAGTAAGAAAGGCAGACAATCCAACCCAGGACAGCAGAAAAGAAGAAACAACAGAAGTACAAGAGAGATTGCTCCACTTTGTGCTTTTACTCAGTTACAAACACACACCATTTTGGCAACACTGCACAGGATTATCTACAGGACTCAAAAAAAAAATTGAGATGTGGAAAAGGGAAAGCGAGTTCCAAACAAATAAGACTTTCCTACAGCGTCAAGAGTTTAACAAACACTGCTGTATGGAATATAGTACCTGACCCAAAAAAGGCAAAAAAAAACCAAAACCAAAACTCATGGAGGACTTCAGGGACTTCTGAAACAGGCTTCAAAGGCTCGACATGGAGGAAAGTAAGGAAAATTTGCCTGCTGACCATTTTAAAATGCACAAATGGAGAAATAAATACAAGAAAACTTTCCACAGATGAGATGGTTTTTTCCCTGCTTTTAGCTTGGCCTTTACAATACTGCATATCTAACAGCTGTGCTATGTCTGGTTTCCACAAAGTACCTGCCTGTCAGACCAAGCCAACAGCCTGCGCTGTGTGCTCTTAGGGCTTGCTCAATGCTCATCACTGAAGGAGCATTTCCACTTCAGTAAAAAGTACTTGAATGCCATTCATACTGTTGAAGAAGTTAATAACCCATCAATTGGTTACCACTGGTCTTAGAAGTTATCCACTCAGACAAATGGAATAAATCTACTGAATTTTTAAATGTTATAAAAGCAGAGCACTGAGAGTCTGATCTATTGCACAGTCACTGAAATGGAGAGATCAACCCAGCGCCATTTTCAATTACCAAAAGCTTGTCATAACACAAACAGAGCACTGACTACATCCCAAAGGTTTACCTTCAGGGCACAAAACCTAATAGCTATTACCCAATAAAAGAAATAACATTTTAAAGCCTCTGTCTTTGAGCATGACAAAAATCCATGTCATGAACAGGAAAAAGTTCTTTTCAAATGTTAATTTTGTTTATGAGAACAGAAAAATTTTCAGAAAATTTACCAGAGAAACAGCCACATTGGCTCATTTTCTAGAAATCCACTGGTAAGTGCTTTTTTTTTTTTTTTGTAACAGGCTGCTGTATTTCTGAAGCACAGCAATTTGGCTTCAGCTACCCAAACCACACAGCTATCTTGGTCATTAAATATTCTTCACACTTACAAAACGTGGTCAGAGAAAAGCAGTATACTTGTGCAGATGAAACTAAAAGGCTCTTTTCCTCCCCAGCCCTCTGCAACTGTGAGTTGGTCTTCATTGTGTATTACATCCACCTGAAATCTTGCATGAAGAAGGTTCCAGCTTGTAAACACCTTCTATTGTTACAGATTTTTTTTTACAGAAGAACACAAACATTTTCCCAGCATAAATATGTACAAAATGCTTAAAATGTTAACACAGCTAGCAAAAAGCCACAGCTAAAAGCTTTTTAATGGAGCCACGCATATAAGCTTCTCCTACCGACACCCAAATCCAATTCATTTATAGGAAAGAGATTACTTTGACAGGCTCCGGCTTTTTCCAAAAAGAAAAGACATCCTACCTGCAGGCCCCTGCTCCTCCACATACACTCTCTGAAGGAGAGTATTTCGTGCTAGCCATGTTTTTCGGACAAACGCCTGCCTGTACCAAAAGGGGCTGAATGAAGCAACGCTCAGGTATGAACAATCAAATCCTGCCAGCCTTTGCTGGCCAGATCCGGGTCTGCAAGACCCACTACCACCCCATTCTTTAATTAGTTATTTGTACCGAGAACTCGAAAGCATCCGAGGGGACGGCACCTGCTCTAGCCCAGCACACAAAACCCAGGGAAGTGCAACCCAGGTGGGAAACATCCTGAATTCCCACGTACCTCCCTGCCCCCGGGGGCTCTTCAGCCGCCGGCTCTTGCGGTACTGGGTCTTG
>JANZLQ010000057.1:20384821-20395008 GCA_026212715.1 Elanus axillaris
GGTGGGGGTCTCTTCAGCGCGGGGCGGCGGCCCTGGCAGGCGGCTGAGGGGGATAACAAAGCCCGGCGCAGGGACTCCCCCACAGCGGCCCTCACCTGCCCAGCGGTCGCTTCATGCCCGCGTCGACGCCAGCGGCGGGCAGACGCAGGCTGTGCCTCAGGCTGCAGCCCTTGTCGAGGGGCGCGGGAGCGGCGGCGGCGGCGGCTCGCTCATGCTCCACCGTGACCGACTCGTTACGCTTCCTCATGCCGGGGCGGCGGCGGCGGCGGCCCGGGGCGGCGGAGACGGCAGAAGCGACACCGCGCACTGCCGCCGCTCGCCCTGCGCCGCGCTCGCGCCGCACCACGCCCCGCCCCGCCCCGCCAATCCCCGCCTCCGGTGCTCCGCTCACGAGGAAGGCGCTGCTTGCCAATACTTCGGCGGGAACGCGGCGCCATCTTTACTGCGGGCAAAAGCGCCGTCCGCCATTTTGTTGGTGGCCGGAGGCGGGGCCTGGGCGGGCGGGCGAGGAGTAGGGGTGGTGGCGGAGGGGGGAATAATGTCTGTGGGGACATACTTGGCTTTAGACCCTGGGTAGCCTTCTCTTCTGGGTTTGGGAGCGGTGGTGGTGTGAGCAGATGACCCCGCGGGCTTTGGGAGTGAAGGGGCACAATGGGTGTGGAGCGCAGGGGGAGGTAGGCAGGGGCAGGTCAGAGTGTGCAGGGCCTTGTGAAGTGTGAGGTGCTGTGCAGGTCAGAGTGTGCAGGGCCTTGTGAAGTGTGAGGTGCTGTGCTGGCGTGTGTCCCAGCGCAGGGACTCGGGAGAGATCCCCTCTGGTGTCGTGGAAGCCTGTGGGTGACTGGAAATGTTGGCACCCCAGCACCTGGAACGGACACCCGGCTTGCTGAGGGCAGCAGGGGGATGAGGCTGGCATCGTTAAATTGCTTCCACCTGAAGAGTTGGTGGGAAGGGGGGAAATGAGGGCAGTTGTGAATGAAAGAACACCGCCTGGTCTGCATGGGCCTGGAGGGGCTGTGAGACCCTGCCCAGGACTAGGGGCTAAGCTACAGCACACACCTGAGCATGGAGGAGTGGCACAGCTGGTACAAGGATGCAGAGAAAGGCAAAACTAGCCCTGACTGTTGCTGTTAGACTCAGCAGTGAGGACAGGAATGAAGCACTGAGACAACACACATAATCATAGCCTTGGTCCCTGGACAGTGAAGAGATCATCACCTTCCACCATCTTGTCTTCCAAAACTCTCTGAAACAGAAGGCAACCATATCAAACTTTTGCATGCGACTGCGCGCCCTTCTCATTTGCTCTGTAGCCTTCTGGGGAGGTTACGATACCACTTTGGAAAGCATGTCCTTATCTGCTGATCTCTACAGACACACACAGGCAAGGCTAACTTGCTACAGAGCTTCCCTAGCAGTGTGGGGATTCTGCACTATAAATGAGTGGTGCCAAATAAAAAACAAATAAAACATCCCCTCCAGTATCAGCAGTAGCTGGTGACTGCACTGTCCGTGCCGTTGGGGAGCAGGACAGCAATGCACTGCAGAAAGCAGCCATGCTCATGTGTTCTGTCTCCCACTGCTGCTGCTGAGTTGATCTATCGGGGTTCCTTCTGTGTTCCTGTAAAGTGAAAAAGTGAAGCAATTCCTAGAAAATGGCTCTGGGGACAAGTGATCTCAGCTGTCGTGCATCCAATTCATCTGACTTGCTGCTGACTGTTCCTGTGTGCCTGATGTAACATGGAGATTCAAGAGAAATACATGAGTGAATTAATCCCAGGGGCAAAGACAAGGCAGGAAAAAAAGGAGGAAGCAATTGTTAAAATACAGGCCTCAACTACCTCAGCAGTTATGGATAGCTAGCAGAAAGTAGTGTGATGTACTGATACATCATGTATCTGTATTGTCATGTCTCTGAAAGCTTCTAACATTTGAGACCTTTTAGAGATTTTCTCTTGACCAGATCATGATTGCTAAAATTTCCAGCCAGTCTTTTGGAAAGACTGGTTTTTCTCTGGCATGCTTTGAACAGCAAAGGAGAGTGTTCTTGTCCCTCTGATTTTATTTTGTTTCCTATGTCTCATTGGGAAGACTGCTGCAATTGGGGATTGTTAGTCATGTGTTAGGAGTTTTGCCTGGTGACAACGTCGTGAGTGGTGGTCACTCCAAAAGCAGGCTCTGCAAAGCCTGTGTGGGGCTCTTTGGGAGTGACAGTGCAGACCTGTGAAGAGGGAATTGCAAGCTGCCCAACAGGCTTTGATGTAAGGGGAATAGATACAGGTGTCATAAATCCTCTGAGATGCCTCTGGGTGAAGTTTATTACTGAGAAGGACAATGTAGGAAAATTACTTGACAGTCTGTCTTTGTGGCGTGGGTCTTAATACCGGATGGCCTTTTCTCTGTGCTAGAAAGAAGACAAGCATTTTCTTGTGGCAACTTTAAACTATTCTCAGCATTTCTAAAAGCTTCTGTTCCTTAACTATGCGTGAGTATAAACAGGTGCTTGTTTGGTGTCTCCCATCATATCAGATTTTTAAGATTCATAAATCACCACATCATCTTTTTTTTTCTTTTTTAGTGTAATGTCTTCTGTGCTGCTAGTAGATAATTTATAGAATATGAAGAGGTTCTCCCATGTGGGATCAGTACTTGCCCTTCTTACCTATTGAAAGAGATGAGTGGTGCCTCAGAAATTTGCCCACTCACAGAAATCAGTGCACAACATCCATTCTGAATTCCAAATTAACCCCAGATGCCAAGGTTGAGTTCTGGTGGACTTGATAAGAGCTTGCTGAGGCAAGGGCTGCTACAAACTGTACTTCTGCTGCTGTTATAGGCAAACCAGGTTGAAATTCTACCATCTGCGGTCACCAAATACTTCATCTGAACAATGCAAAACAGCTTAGGGCATGTGCTGCCACAGCATTTCTTAGCAGCCAGTAACTCCATGTGGTTCTACAAAGAGAGCATGTACAGGAAGAACAGGAAAATCCAGTCAGAGTAAATGTTGGGAAAGAATTTGAGATTTCTTAGCTCAGGGCATGAACAGAGATTATGGTAGAGCAGTAGTAGAAACTATCCCTGTGGGCAAGGACATGTTCCATAGGGTTTCTGTATGTCTGGAATGATCTGGAAGAGGCCTGGAGACAGGCCATGAGGCAAGGATACAGCCTGCTGGACTGCACGAATGGCAATGTCCTCCTCATCCTGTATTCTCTAGAGGCAGCCGCACCTGAACTCACCTGCCTAGCCTGGAGATGCGGAAGACAGATGGAAAGCAAAGGACAGAAAGCGAGCACAGATCCTAAGGAACGTTATCAAGAGAAGGGATGAGAGCTATGTTTGGCAGTGGATGAGGTCAACCAAGTCTCCCAAAAGGAGAGAATCCAGAGCAGGAGACACTGAAGGAGCCCCAAAAAGCCAGGAGAAAGTACTGGTTAGGAAACCACTGGGAGATAAGTCTCTGGAGAGCACAAGGGTATTTAAAGCAGCAGAGAAATCAGAAAGGGCAGAGCCACCTCCTTTGAGGAGGTGCTTGAAAGGGGGGCAAAAGCCAAGGAGAGGTGACTCAGGGCAGAGGAGAAGGAGACTGCACCCTGCAGAGGAAGGCAGCAGTACCTCTGGAAATGCAGAGGCCTGCTAGGAGGACAGCTACCCACAGCTTTCTGTTCCTCAAGCTGCTCCTCTCTGACAGGACAAAGAGGGAAACCTGATGCTGCAAGCTTTCCCTAGCCGCCAGTCAGGGCACAAATTCTATAGCTCAGGTTGGTGGCACTGTGTTTGATGGGCAGCGCAGGGCTCTCTGGTGGGTTGAGCACTCCTCCAGCTGCTGCCTTTGCAGCACAGCACCCTGGGCTTCATTCTGCTTACCCAGCTGTCCCCAAGTTGGACCAGGTAGAGGAAATTATGGAGAGTTCAGATGGAGGGGACTTTAGAGACATCCTTCCATGCCGACTTCCTGAAGGCAGGAAAATCCAGGTTACTAAGGGTAGAGCCAACTTTGGAAAGGTCTGTCACGCAGTGCATCATGACTCAGAGAAGTGTCGCTTGCTGATGTTTCGAAGTCAGCACAACCCACTGCTAGTTTTCCTAGTCAACAGTAGACAGAGAGCTGACTGAAGCCAGTGGAGCTGGACAGAGTTTCACTCTGTGCTAGTGCTCCAGTTTGCTATGCAGGGGCTGAGCCAAGCCTCTCTAGCAAAGCTAGAGTGCTTCCGCCACTCTCCTGATCCATCCTTGGTGGGAGCTAAGCCAGTTTCTGAAAGCCCCGTGTTGAAATGAGTAGTGCTTTTTAGATTACACATTGTCAGTTAAGAAGTAAAGCATCTGGGAAGCGTTTGTACTCACCTGCCTGCCTGGGCAATTCTTCACCAGTGTGTCTGAAGGTGTCCAAAAGCTGTCTCTCCGCAGTTTCCTCCATGCTGACCATCTTGCATGCCAGTGGCAGTGGTCAGTGACAGATGGTCACAAGGTGCAGGGATGTCATTCAGACCCCTTTTTGTTCACCTCAGTTTTCCATGAACCTCCTCCAGATGCTGCAGGTCTGATTACTTCATCTCTGGGAATTCAAGAGTCTATGCAGAATCAGAGTAGTTTATGTTGGCAAGGACCTTAAAGATCATCTAGTCCAACCTCTCTGCCATGGGCAGGGACATCTTTGACACGATCCAGTTGCTCTAAGCCTTGTCCAGTCTGACTTTGAACACTTCCAGTGATGGGGCATCCAGAGCTTCTCTGGGAAACCTGCTCCAGGGGCCGCTACTCTTTTTCCTCTTCATTAATGACCTGGATAATGGGTCAGAGTGCACCATCAGCGAATTTGCAGATGATCAATAACTGCGAGGAGCGGCTGATACACCAGAGGGTTGTGCAGCTGTTCAGAGGTGAACAGGCTGGAGAAATGAGCCTCATGAAATTCAGCAAAGGGACATGCAAAGTCCTGCACGTGGGGAGGGTAACCCCAGGCACCAGTACATGCTGGAGGTATGAAAACTGGCCAGCCGTGGCCTTGAAACTTTCTGGCCTTTGCTGTCTTCAGGAATTGCAGGCCCCTCAGGCCAGAGGGAGTGTCTAGGGTGAAGAAGAGTTCCCCTTGGGAAGGGAGAACCAGTTTGAGGAACAAATGGGACAAACAAGCCCGTGGGAGCAGATGGGATGCCCCTGGAGTGCAGAGGGATCTGGCTGAAGTCCTTCTGAGACCACTCCCTATCACCTGTGTAATTATGGCCACTGTCATGGGGAGAGGTTCCTGGAGACTGGCAGAAAGCAAGTATTGCTGCTGTCTTCAAGGAGGGCAAGCAGGAGGATGCAGGGAACAGGCCTGTACAGGCCAGCCAGTCTCACCTTGATCCCTGGGAAGGTGATGGAGCAAGGAATCCTGGAAACCATTTCCAGACACGTGGAGGACAAGGTGGCCATTGGGAGTAGTAGATAGGCATGGCTTTATGAAGGGGAGATAATGCTGAAGAAATCTGATACAGTACATGCCAGAGGGTGACCAACCAGCTGGAAAGCAATGTGGCAGAGACGGCCCTGGAGGTCTCCTGGTGGACACCAAGTTGGACATGAGGCAGCAGTGCGCCCTTGGGGCAACAAAGGCCAAAAGTCTCCTGGGCTGCATTAGGTGGAATGTTGCCAGTGGGTAGAGGGAGATGATCCTTCCCCTCTCCTCAGCCCTGGTGAGGCCACCCACAGAGCACTGTGTCCAGTTCTGGGCTGCCCAGTACGAGAGAGACATGGACATACTGGAGCAAGTGCTGCAAAGGGCCACAAAGATGACGAAGGGACTGGAGAAACAGTCCTGGGAGGCTGGGGATGGCTCTGCTCATGGTGGGAACCTCAGTGTTCTTGGGGCCTGGCAGCTCCCACAGTCACAGAGAGGCTTTGAATGGAGAGATGTCCCCAGATGGGGAGGCTGCTCTGTGGGCTGGAGGGTGATGCCACCATGGATTGGGGAAGGTCCCTTGCAGGGGCTGTCCATGATGGGAGCTCTGCCAGGAAAGGGAGAGCTAAGAGAGGGTACAAGGCTTTTATTAGCGGCTCCCTGAAGTCAAGGGGGCCCCAAAACTGCATGGGAGTTCCGAGTGCTTGGCGACCTCGGTGTGCAAAAGCAGGTGCCCCAGGGACAGAACTGAGAGACCCAGTGGGTCTGGAGCAGCTTGGCGGCTGAGAGACACTGGAAGGTAGGACACAGCAGGCACAAGATCACCTCTTGGGGGGTCACGGTAGGCTCTGGGGGATGCCCATCATCTTGGAGACCCCTGCACACTTCCACCCCAATGTCCCTGGCCCCTGGTGCCCCAGCTGCCCCCAGTGCTCCTCAACGTCCCCTCGCTCCTCTGCTGCACCCTGGGAGCAGGGTTCTTGGCTCTGCACCCGCTCCAGGATGCTACCTGAGGGAGCCAGCTCCATGAGGAGGTAGAAGCCCGGCCTTATCTCCACGCCTTGCTATAGCGTGATAGCATAAGCCCTTCAAGACCTGTGGGCAGCAGGGGCTTGACATGGGACAGGCCTGCCCCCCTCTGGCCCCCTTTTGCCTTGCACCCCCGCTCCTTTTGCCCACTAATGCTCCCCTAAACCCTCCGCAGTTCCCCAGAAAGTGCCCACCACAGCTTCCATCCTCCTGGAGCTCCCACCGCCAATAGCTCCCTGCCCCTCTGAATCCCTGCCCGTTGCCCCCTGTTGCCCCCAATGCCCTCATACCCCAGGAACTCCCCCAATCACTCCCTTCAACCCCTCCAATGCCCCTGCCCTGTTAAGCCTCCCAGTAGCACCAGTGCCCATGAAGCTCTCCAAAGCGTGCTCCCCCTTAGCTCCTGATGCCCCAGGGCCCCTCCAATGCCCCCCCCCCTTTACCCCGCAGCATTTCATGATGCTCAGGGTCCCCCGCTGTCCCCTGCCAATGCCCCCTGCTCGCCCTGCCTGCTTCTGATGGGGCAGGAGCTTCCTGAGGTCTTCCTCCAGCACCTTCCTTTTGCAGATGAGTTTGATGGCCACCTTTTGCCACACTGGGGCGGGCTGCAGCCTCACACACCTCCCAGTAGGCACCGTGAGCCAGCAGCAGCTCCAGCTTCCCCAGCACCAGGATGGTCTCAGGGTTGGGGGTGCCTCTGCCATGCCTGTGGGCAGCACAGCTTGGTGGGGGTCAAGCAAGGCTGGGGGGACTCCGGCTGCAACCAGGTGCCCCCAGACCTCTGTGTCCCTCCCAGCCCCCAGCACCCCTCGCCCTCCTCTGGCCGTTCCCTCCACTTCTGCTCAGGATTCGGCCCCTGGCACAGCTCATGCCAAGGCCCAGCAAGTGCCAGCAGCAGCCACCCACCCACCGGTAACCCACCAAAATGGGGTGACAGGGAGAAGAGCTGAGATGGCTCTGGGGCGCAGTGGGCAGGAGCAGATGGGGTCCCTCCTTTCCTGCACCTTTGCAGCAGTAGCTGGCCAGTTGTTTCTGAGAAAGCTCCGCCAAGACCCCCAGAACCACCGATAGACACGGCCGAGCTCCAGCCTCCCAGCTGGAAGGTCAAATACCTGAGCTGGCCTGGAAGAGTCTGTGGAGCAGCAGGAGAGCTGAGGTCCCCAACTTGTGCTGCCCAGGTGGCAAGAAGGGACAACAGTTGAAGACTCTCACTCGAGGTGGGGACGACACACGAGCCCTCTTGCTGCCTGCCCTGGGCTGAGGACCCCATGCCCTGCAGCCATCACATTTCCCCTCCTTATCATCCATGGGAGTGCTGCCAGCAGCCCCAGATGGGCCGACGTAGAACTTGCTTGCTGGGGTTTGCTGCAGGGGCTGGACCCTGAAGTATCCTGGGCTGAGGGGCTGGGCAGACGGCAGCAAAGGGCTTTCTGGTGAAATCCCTTCCAGAGCTCTTTGGCAAGCTTGGAAAACTACAGGTTTGCTCTTTGCAACCCTCCCTGCTCTGGGCAAGCACATCCTTCACAATGAAGACTAGGCTGGAAATTGAGACTGGCACAAGGTGGGTCTTGCTGCTCATGTGCTCGCACTGGGTGTGCAGGGCTCCTGCAGGAAAAGGCAGCTGCTGGGCAGCTGAGGCAGCCGATGCAACTCCTCTGCTGGCACGTGTTGTGGTTTAACCCCAGCAAGCAACTAAGCACCACACAGCCGCTCACTCACCTCCCTCACAGTGCGATGGAGGAGAGAATCAGAAGGGTAAAAGTGAGAAAAACTCATGGGCTGAGACAAAGAGAGTTTAATAGATAAAGCAAAAGCTGCACGTGCAAGCAAAGCAAAACAAGGAATTCATTCACCACTCCCCATGGGCAGGCAGGCGTTCAGCCATCTCCAGGAAAGCGTAATGGTGACTTGGGAAGACAAACACCATCACTCCGAATGTCCCCCCTTCCTTCTTCTTCCCCCAGCTTTGTATGCCGAGCATGACGTCCTATGGTCTGGAATACCCCTTGGGTCAGTTGGGGTCAGGTGTCCAGGTTGTGTCCCCTCCCAACTTCTTGTGCCCCTCCAGCCTTCTCGCTGGTGCGATGGGGTGAGAAGCAGAAAAGCCCTTGGCTCCCTGTAAGCACCGCTCAGCAATAACTAAAACATCCCTCTGTTATCAACACTGTTTCTAGCACAAATCCAAACGTAGCCCCATACTAGCTACTATGAAGAAAATTAACTCTATCCCAGCCAAAACCAGCACAGCATGTTCAGAAAAATTAGGCCCAAACACCAGCTGCTTGGCACTAGGAGGAATTCAGGGGCCAAACAGTAGCTTGGTGAAGCTGAGCTCCTCCAGGACGGGTCGCCAGAGGAACTGCAAGGAAAGCCAATCCAGAACTCAATGTGACAACCTAGGAGAGGAAATGGTGATTAGCTGCAAACTCTTCAAGCAAGTGGCTTTTACATGCTCACACTGGCGCACTGCCCTGCTCGCGAGCACCCAGATGGTTGTGCCGGTGCTCTGGCCAGGGTCACTCTTGCATGACATGGGAGAGGGCCAACAGCAACCAGGGCCTTGCTCTGCTCGAGGAGAACCTCTTGAGTGCCAATGGCTGTCAAGCCAATGACGATAAGCACGCTGGCAAGCTTTTGGACTGACCTTAGACCCTCTAGGCATCACGAGCCCTAACAGGGCAGCCCTTTGCCTGCAGGTCCTGCTCTGTTCAGGTCCATGAACTCAAGGGCAGCTTGCTGCCCGCTGGTTCCTTTTCCCCACGTTGAACCCCAGCTCGAAGGCAACATCTGCAGGCTGTTGGAGGCTGTCCTCCTACTGCGAGGATGCAGGGACATCTGACAGCGAGCTGTCCCACGTTGCCCCATGCAATCAGGGAAGCGTCCTGGGACCCATGTCCCAGCAACAGCCTTCTCCATCATCAGCAGGGGCACTGCACTGGCTGTGCTGGGCCTTGCAGTGCTTCCACATGCACATTACCATCAACCTTTGGATCCATCCATCCACCAGCTTGCGCTGACACAGTTATTTCCACCAACAGCCTCCCCGAAACCGTGCCTCGGAGCACCAACAAGCACCTGCACCGCAAAGGTGGGGGACACAGCCCCTGGGGCCAGCTCAGGCTGTCGCGACTCTTCCTCCCCAGGCGATGCAAGGGAGAACTACGCAGGAGAAGGCACCCCGCCACTTTTACTCCCGCCCTCCTGGAGGCATGTGCGCGCAGGAGGGACCCGGGAGCCCCGGGCAGCGGCTCGGTGCCTCCCCGTCGTGGCCGGGTGTCTGCCAGAACCGGGGCTCCCGTGGAGATATGCCCCTGCTCGCATGACCCTAGAGCTACTTCCTTGTGGGGGATCCCCGGGCACTGGCACCTCCGCTCCGCTCCGCTCCAGCCGCCCACGGCGAACCGGGACCGGGCCCCGCCGCCAACCGGGAACCCTGGCGGCGCTGCCCCGGAAGAGCCGCTCGGCCGTAGTCTGGCCCCGCCCCTCCCGGGGGGGCGTGCCCTGTTCCCGTCGGCGGTTTAACCAATGAGAAAAATCTCCTGCCCTGCGTCAGCGCCGCGCGGCGGTGGCGGAAGCTGTTACTAGGCAGGCCGCCGCGGCTGGCCCAATGGGAGTAGGGCGCTGCGGCCGGGCCCGGGCGCAGGCAGCGGCGGCGGCGGGCGCGGAGCGGCTGGGGCCCGGCGCTCACCATGCCCTACAAGCTGAAGAAGGAGAAGGTACGGCGGGCGGCGGCGGCGCCGGGATAACCCCCCCTCTACCCACCCCACCCCACCCCCGA
>JANZLQ010000057.1:20395222-20421548 GCA_026212715.1 Elanus axillaris
GGGGGTGGGATGCGAGTGAGCGACCGACCGACGGTCGGTGCCGGTACCGGTGCCGGTGCCCCGGCGTGAGCCCGGCGGGGAAACGGGGGCTACGGCCCTCTCCCCGCTCGCTCGCTCGGTGGCAGGAGGTAGCAGGGGCTACGGGGGGCACGGTAGCCCCTCGCCCGCGATGCCCCCGGTGGGGGAGGTACGACCCCCACCCGCGTCCCGGTCCCACCGTGGGGGGGTTGGCGGTGGCTGTCGGTACTCCGCCCCCCCCCCCGGTGCTGCTCGCAGGCGGGGTGAGGGCCTGGATCCGCCTCTGCCGCCGCCGCCCGGGGTTGGGTGGACCGGGCAGGGCCGTGGCCCCCCGTGTCCGCCGGGACCGTGGGTGCCCCGTACCTTATAGCACCGGTGGGCAGCGGCGGGGCCGTGCCCCGGGGAAGGGCCGGGTGGGCGCGGGGTCGGGTCACCCGGAGGTGTCCGGCTGGGGTTAAGCCTGCGGTGACCGGGACGGGATGTGCCAGCACCGCTCCTGCTCGGCCCCGTGTCCCCGCCACGGGTGTCCGCTGCCGGCGGGAGTTGTCCCGGGTGCCCTTCCCAGGGGGGAGAAGGGCTGGGAGTTCCGACCCGAAACAGGGCTTGCTGCAGGGGCAGAGGCGGGGTGGATCTGTGGTGGTGCACGGCAGAGAGGTGCTAAAATTGGGCACAAGGTGGAATTTTTCTCTGAACGTCTTTTTCATCATTTCAGGAGTCTCCGAAGTCTACCAAAAGCACCACAAAGCCTGGAGGCGGTGGCGGCAGCAGTAGCGGGAAGGATGGTGGGGCAGAGAATTCGGAAGAGGTAAGGCTTTCGCCTTGGATACAGCAGTGTGTGCAAGTCATCCTTGTGGAGGAATAACATCTTTCATTCTAGCTACTTCAGGTTGCTCTGCCAGATAACGTATGTCACCGGGATTTTAAGGAATCGGAGAAGACGGTGGCAAAGGCTAAAGTTAAAATGAAGTTAGTTCCCCTTGAAAGTTGGCCCAAAGGGAACAATGACTACGGAAGAGACAGGATGAGTCTCATACCCTACAGCCCCGCAAAAAGAGATTTGGCACGAAGTTGATGGCGAATGCTGCTCACAGAGGTGGGCAGAGCGTGGTAAAGTTGGCTGCAGAGAGGGAAGAGCCACAGTTATCCAGAAGGAGGAAGCCCGACAGACAGGAGCAGCTTCCTTGCTCCTGTCAGAGCAAAGCGCAATAAACTCTCTTGTCACCTTGTGTCAGAGTGGGAGAGTAGTGAGAAGCAATAGAAAAGGAATGTGTTCTTCTGAGGCATTTCCTGGGGGAGTGAGATTAGGAAGTAATGGATAGGGCACCTGAAAGAACAGAGGTAAACTGCTAGAGATTAAATGCTTCTCCTTTGGTATAACAGCCTTGTTGCTGAGCGCAACATTACTCACAAGAAGGCACAGTCTGTATTCCCAGCTGTGCAGAGTCTCTTTCACCCTCAATTTTGATGTTGCCAAGCTTGATGTGTTAGAATGGCCTCAGCAGAACATGATGATATGATAAGCTGTGCTTAGAATTAGCAAAAATTTGGGTAAACTGGAACTTTTCTGGTAGACTTGAGTTTGTCTGGCACTCAAAACAGTGTGGCTGTGGATTTTGAGACTTGGCGCAGAAGAGCGTTGTGCGTGTGTCCAAGGAAGCGTGCATATGTGTGTGGTTTATTTTTTTTAATATGCAATTTGGCAAACTAGCCGTGCCACTTCTGTGTCCGTAGAAGCCTGTGTGCTCAAGTCTTGTCTGGAACACGTTGCACTTGTAATTTGGTGGACTGGGGATAGGAGACATGTAAGGCTAATGAAGACGAGAAAGAAATCTGTAGTTCAGTGGGATGGTTGTAGTCAAAATAAGGTTATTTTAGTCTCCTTCAAAGCACAGATCTATGTTGCAGAGTCTCAGAAAATATCCCTACTACTAGCCACTTGGTTTCAGGGTCCAAGCTGTGCTCACGCCTAACCTGCTGTGTGGCCAGCAAGGAATGAGAAGCTGAGTTTGTTTGCCTTGGAGCAGGTAGCAGTTTTGTAGATCTTCTTTTTGTAGCCCATCCTGGTCTTGGCCTCTGCTGGTGTTATTTTGTGTATGTGGCTGAACACATCTTGCTGGGAGAGCCGTCTGCTGACTGCAAGGAAGTGAGAGAACTCCTGCCTTGGCATCATGGGGTCAGGCTTACCTTTTATTTATTTGGCACTATTTGTCCACTGAGTTCACAGCTCTGGGAGGAGGAAGGAAAGCCTGGGTCTTGCAACGCAAGGGTGATGGACAGCCATCAAAGCAGAGCGCTCTGTCCCCATCCAAAGCAGCAGTGGGCTGTGGTGCTGCTCTCCTGCTGACAAGTGGTGCACTAAGATAGGAAGAATAGTGCAGGCTACAAGCTTCCTTCTGTGACCTGAAACGGCACATAATGTCTGGTTGTGTCTGGGTGCAGAAGAAACTTAGAAGGGATGCGTCTAACCTTCCCTCCCACAAAGCATACTCAGCCACTTCCTCATACTCCAAACAAAATCCAGCCCTTCTTTAAGATGGAAGGCTGGGTCTCCTTTGATCATAGGAACAGAGAGCAAAGCAGAAAGGAGACATCTCTGTGGTGCGTAGTGCCACAGGTCTCTTCTCCCTTTCCCTGTTGAGTTTGCAGTGAAGTTTGTTCTTGGTGCTTTCCTGTCTCTGGAGTGCTCTGCTGCAGAATGGAAGAGAGCTCTTTGCTTGATACGAAGAAATGTACACCAGTTTGAATGCGATTTTCCTGCTCTTCAAGAAGAACAGAAAGGTATTTTGACTTTCCCATTGGGGACTGTGAGGAACTAGGCGACTTGTGCTGGGACCGAGACTCCTTCCTTGTGTCAGAAGCAGGAGGTGGTTTGACTTGTGAAACACCAGGAGTGGTATTGCCTGGTGGGGTTGATGGGCTGAGCCTAGCCTGGATGCCTCTGCTGCCATTGTGAGAGTTTTGTGCCCTGTAAATTCCTCCATGGAGTTAGGGTTGGTTGGTTGCCTTTTCTGGGGTGAAAGTTGTGTGCACCAGAGACTTTTCTTTTTTCTTCATATCTCAATAGATGCTTAGTGGGCTTGCAGCAGACGAGCAGCATTTGGGCGTCCCTCTTCCAGTATGTGCTTTCCTCTCTCACTCCGTGTTCCAAGGAACAGGGGAGGATTCAGCCCTAATTTATCCTGGTACCAGAAAGTTGTGACTTGTTTTGCAGGCAGGTCGTCTGGCTGGTGGAATGAGTAAAGCTTGTTGAAGAGCAGCTCTGGTTTAACAGATGTGAGCAAGTGCAGCAGATGAGGACCTCCTGTGGGGACCTCTGTGGAGGGAGATGAAGAGGGTGGGAGTCAGTCCAGAAACCCTTAAGCATAGTGCTTTGTTCTCTGCAGCGAAGAAGCTTTTAGTGGAGCTGATCTGGAAGGGCAGATATGTTCAAAAGCAGACGCATCCCCACAAGGGAAGGCAAGTGTTTTGAGTTCCCTTGTAAGTACAGGGGTAGTGCAGTGCTCTTTTAGATGCCCATCTTAGGGTGAAGCTGTCTGAGGTGAAGAGCTAGCAGAGCGTGGCCAGCCACTGGCTTTGTGTGGGCAATTTGCTCCGGAAGAGACAGGAACAGTGGAGGAAAACATGAGAGCAGGGAGTGGGAAATAAAAGATTTGTTTAGTTCACTCCCTCTGGAACGTGATAAAGATATGAATGGAGTGAATTTCTGCATGGCTATTTAAGGAGAAAAAAGAAATAATGTCAGAGACCAAAGCAGCGTTGAATGAGAGGATGAGAAAGAGTTACTCCTCCTGGCCAGAAAGACTGGGAGAGGCAGCTGGGTGGGGAAGAGAGTTAATGACCTGGAAGTGGGAGCAGGGATTAGCAGCAGCAGTAAAGAGGAGAGAGGAGTTGCTCTGCAGCCTCAAGGGCAGCTTGGAGCCTCGCTGATGAGATTTGCAGCGCTGGGAGAGGGTGCTCCTTTTCACTGCACTGCTGTGTTAATGTGTTTTGCAGATATCTCCACGGGGCTTGTTACTGCAGTACCTGGAGTTCATTATTCAGAGACGGGCGTTACAGTGTGTTGATGTTACTTCTGAGGCAGAGAGCTTGATTTTAATAGGGAAGCTGTGTAACAGCAGACAAAGAGAGCAGGTACTGACTTGAGCGATGGGAAGGGAAGAGTCATCTGAGGAGGAGGAGCTGAGAGCAGATCTGGGCTGAGAAGCTTAGCAAGCGGGGGATGCTCAAGGGACCAGTGAGGCAGAAGGGCTTTCCAAGTGGCAATGCACCCAGCCACGGTAGGAGTGCCTGCAGAGGTGAGGTCATGCATGGGTAGGAGAGCGGAGGAGAAGCCGGCACAGCTCAGGGTGGCTCAGGGAAGAGGGTCTCTGTCCCTGGGAGTCCAGGGTGAAGAGAAATGGCACAGAGCAAGCCCAGGGCCTGGGGCTCATTGACTTGTGCAGACAAGTTCCTAGCAAGGAGGTGGTGGGAACCAGTGGGGAGGAAGCGCTATGAAGCCACAAAGCCTATGCTTGGGGGTGTTAGAACATGGTTGCAATCGGGGTTGGCCCGTTCTGTCGGCACGAGTAGCCGCTCCACCGCAGCAGGAAAAGTGGGGCTGCCGCACTGTGCTTGGGCAAACAGCTTTTTGCTTTTCTTCAGTCGCTTCAGCACGTGCAGCGTAACAGCCACTGGCAAACAGTGTTTCCCAAGCAGCCAGCTTTGCCATGGTGGTGTGAGCCCTGCCTGTCAGGAAGGGGCTGAGCCTGATCAGGTAGATAGGTGCCTGCAGCCATGTAGCGGTCAGCTGGTGTTGGTGTCAGGGAAGCAGTCTGTGAGGTTGATAACTGCATTAAGATAAAAGCTTTCAGTTTTAGCAGTCTGCTGTGTTTTCAGGGATGGAAGCTTCAGAGAAGAAAGTGTTAGGAAACTTGAAACAAGCCTCTTCTGATTCATGTGGCCAGGGTAGGAGGTGTTGAAGGCAGAAGGACAGCAGGCCTGCCACAGGAAGCACCTCCTGAAAGCAACTATTTAGCTTGATGCCAGGAAGGCCATATAGAAGCAATCCATCCTAAAACCCTCTGAGCACTGCAGTGTAAGAGTGTATCTGACCTCCCCCATCATCGGATTTTCTCTAGCAAACCAAGTTGTGTCATTTTTGCATGTGTATGCCTGTTTCCCAAATAACCAGCAGCTAAACCTGAAGCTGTGTTTTGTCTCTCTTCATGCCAGCTGTTGAAGACTGTAGAAGCTGGTGGCAAGGACTTTTCCAGACCCCGATGAAGGCAGAGTGGCTGCAGCCTGTTAGCATGCAGTACACACACCACGCTCAGAACATTTGCCTGTGGCATTTCTGGGTGGGTGGGGAGTGCATAGGCATGTCCTGTCAGCTAGGAGGACCCATCTGTCCCCCTTCCCTCAGTGTTACCTGTGAGGCCACCAAGGCATCTTTTGTTTTTCTCTGTACCATCTTTTCTCCACGGTGGCTCAGCATTCAGGTTTTGCCCTTCTTCCCTGTTGAAGGAGAGTGATGCAGCGTAGAGGACTAGCCTTCCCAAAAGCATCTGTTCAACATCTGAGTGGCTCATGCTGCCCTGATACCCAAATATTCAGGGTGAGGAATGAACTTCTCACTCTTGGAAGGTTGCCAGCAAGGATTCAGCCTTACTTAACTGAGGAGAGACTACTGTTCAGGATAAGTTGCCTCCAGTTTGTAGTCTGGGCCTGCTTTGTTTGGCAGGCACAGCTGTTTTTGTCACAAGCTTTATCTTCCTCCCTCCTATCATTGTGGGACAATGCTGCTCCATGAAAGGAATCAGGTCAAATCTAAACTGAAGAGAGTTCAAGTCTTCTTGTCTCCCCACACCTTGGCTTGGAGGTGAGCTTGAAACAGAACCACTTAAGATTTCCTTCAAGCAGAGTCACACCAGAATCCAAATACTTCTCACTTCTGCTGTAAAATAATGGCTTGATAAAACAATTGATGTTTCATGTTGGGCACTGTTTTTCACAGGGAGTCTTTGCACTTGCTCTACAGATCCTAATCTGTAGAGCAGTGTCTCCCTGTAGTCACCTTTCCCTGTTCCTACCTTGCTGCCTCTGTGGGTGCTGCGGGTGCAGTAACTCTTGCTCTTGCCCAGTGGTGCTGTGCTGCACCTCTTTGGAAACCATCAGGATTCAGTTCAGGGCAAGGACTGTGCAGGGTAAGCTGCAGCTTGTCTGGTCCTCACAGGAAGAGACTGGCCATATCTCATTTGGAGGAGAGCTCTGATGAGCTTCTGCGCTGCTGGTGCTTTCCCTCAAAATCCTGCTGGTTGGTGTTCTGGCGGGGGGGTGTGTGCGTTTGTACTGCTATGCTGTATGTGGCAGCTGGGAGTTTATGGGTGAAGGAGGGGGTGACATCCAAGGATTTCACCCACCTCTGCTCCCCATCCATTGTGCTATCCCTGTTGTGTCCTAAACAGGTTCACCCTGCAGCTCCTTGGCTTCGTGTGCCAGCAGGAAGGAAGTGGCAGAGCTGAGGAAGGGAACGTTGCTGGGCTCACGCAGCAGAGCCAGCGTAGGCTGAGTGCTGTCTCCAGCTGAGCCCTCTGCTATAGGCTTGTTGGCAGGATGTTGCCTTCTTCCATATTAAGTTTTCCACGAGTTGGGTCAGTGTGGTGTTAAAGCGTTAGTTATTGAGCCTTTATGGTCCAAGTGGGGCTTGAACCAGCAGAGCTTCAGCAAGGTCAGAACAGAGCTGAGCTGAGCAAACATTGGCTTGAGTTTCTGGTCACTTGCTAAAAATAAGAAAGTGCCTCTGTAAGTGCTGTTTAACAAGCATGAAGTGGAGAGGATGTCTGCTGGAGGAAAGTGCGGGCAAAGAGTTTGTGTGGCTAAAAGGGGTAATGTGGCAAAAAGCAAATTGACAGGAGAAATCCAGACAGCGGTGAGGCTGAGACAAGGCGGACATGGAGGGAGCAGCCTGGTCAGGTTGGGAAAGCCTGCAGCCTGGGACCTAAGGTTTGGGTATGGCCTGTGTGGTTTATAGACTAGCAGCTCCTGGTCTGTGGATGCAGTGATGATTTTAGTGGTCTTCACTATTGCTTTTCCAGGGCTGTCATGTCTGCTCTGTACTATACGCTGTTTTGCTTTTTCCCAGGTGGTTCCCTGAACAAGGATAAGGAAGGAGCTTGCTAGTTTTCAAAACATGTTTGCTGTGTGTGGTAGGGTGCTGTAATCGGAGGCAGCAGCACACTGATCTTTCTGTTTGGACCACAGAAAGTTCTTATTCCTGCTTTTCTGTGTCAACAGACTCCTGTAACTTATTGCAAGATGTGCCTTTGCTTTCCTTATCCCTAGCACCCGCTGTGCCCAAAGGCTCTGGTCTCGTACCTTGCAGATATGAGTAAAACTGGTTTTCATTTTGCAGCTATGCTGCAAATGCAATCAACGGGTCTAGAGCCCTGCAGGGGTGGGCGAGATGCACTGGACTGCAAGTGCAACAGTGAAAAACATGCCCAGTTTCTTCAGTCCAAGAAGATGCTGATGGTATGTGATTGCTTGTGAGGCTTGTAGGTAAAAGCTTATGGGTTGCTTTATTCTTTTCTCCCTCATCAGGCCCAGCAGCCGCAGCAGCAGCCACAGCAGCAGCCGCAGCAGCAGCCGCAGACAACTTCAAACAAGCGGCCCAGTAACAGTGCTCCCCCACCAACCCAGCTGAACAAGATTAAGTATTCAGGGGGACCCCAGATTGTGAAGAAGGAGCGCCGGCACAGCTCTTCTCGCTTCAATCTGAGCAAAAACCGGGAACTGCAAAAGCTCCCAGCCCTTAAAGGTAAAGAAGCTGTGGGGTAGGGGTGACCTGCATGACAAGCTGCACCTCCTCCAGGCAGAGTGCGGCGGTGTAAGGACTCTTCCCAAAGCAACACTGGCAGTGTCCTGCTAACCTCCTGCCGACAGTGTGGCAGGGATGGCACTGGGAAAGGTGCTTAGTTTGGCAGCACGTTGAGAACTGATGGATAGCCTAAAAGAAAAGAAGGATACTCAATACAAACTCTAGTATTTACTTTTCCATTTGAACTGATTTAAGCTCTCGTGCTTGTATGTACTTAGGATTGCCTCAGATTGTTCAGCAGGAAGTGCAGAGACCTTGGTGCAGACTGCTCTGGGTTCCTACAGCCACCTGTTCCTGGGAGAGGACCAGACCTACTCCTCCTTGTGTTTCCATTGCAAATTATGGTAGTGCTATTGAACTTGTCCACATTAGGGCAATTACCTAGCATTAACAGTTAGTCTACATAATGGTGCAATTAAATATGACTTAAGTGCGGACAAGGAGAAAGCATTTTCAGCAGTCACTCAGCCAGACCCGTTGCTGACATTGCTCACAGAAACAGGCAGCCCTTTTAGGAAGGCTGACTGCCTTGCAGCTCAGCAGCCGTTCTGCAAGCAAGAGGTAAGTTTGCCTGATTGGCCTTAGCAGTGCCTAGTTTCCAGTGGCAACATAGCAAAAAGAGAACGCTCTTAATATAGGGCCTCTGCCACCTTGGCCCCTCTCTTCTGGGCTGCTCTCTGGGAGGAGGGTTAGCCTACAGTGTGCTCTGCCCAGTTCCCTCTGTGACTGTGGGGTGCAGGGTGCGGGTGTCGCTGGTCTGTGATGGGAGCTGGTGTGGTGGTTTAACCCCAGCTGGCAACTAAGCACCACACAACTGCTCACTCACCGCCCACGCCCCAGTGTGATGGGGGAGAGAATTGGGGGGAAAAAATAAAACTCCTGGGTTGAGATAAGAATAGTTTAATAGGACAGAAAGGAAGAAACTAATAATGATAACAACAACAATAATAAAAGGATTGGAATATACAAGTGATGCACACTGCAATTGCTTACCACTTGCTGACCAGTGTCCAGCAGCGATCCCCTCCCACACAACTGCCCCCCAGTTTATATACTGGGCATGACGTCCCATGGTCTGGAATACCCCTTTGGCCAGTTTGGGGTCAGCTGTCCTGGCTGTGTCCCCTCCCAACTTCTTGTGCCCCTCCAGCCTTCTCGCTGGCTG
Source organism: Elanus axillaris (assembly GCA_026212715.1). Taxonomy (NCBI): domain Eukaryota; kingdom Metazoa; phylum Chordata; class Aves; order Accipitriformes; family Accipitridae; genus Elanus; species Elanus axillaris. The sequence goes on from JANZLQ010000057.1 coordinate 20,404,261, forward strand.
GGCATCAGAAGCTGAAAAATCCTTGGCTTGGTATAAACACTCCTTAGCAACAACTGAAAACATCAGTGTGTTATCGACATTCTTCTCATACTGAACCCAAAACATAGAACTATACCAGCTACTAGGAAGAAAATTAACTCTATCCCAGCTGAAACCGGGACAGCTAGTTAAATGACTTCCTTTTCCAGCGTACCTTTTACTGGGAAGGGATCAATGCTTATCAGATCAGACACCACCACTGTGTTTGAAATTGCCCTATGGAATAGTTGCTCCAGAGACCTTGCAGTCCCTCTGCCTCCACTGTCCCATCTCCATAGCAGGGATAGCACTGCCTCTCCCTCTTCCCATACCAGTTCAAGGGGGACAGTGACAGGGCTGGCGGGGGGAACACAGGACAGTAAGCAAACCAAGGAAGATGTTCTGCCTATCTCCAAGGACAGACGTCCCTGCTTTCTCTGACAGATGCTCCTCCACACGAACGAGAAGAGCTTTTCATCCAGAAGCTGCGGCAGTGCTGCGTGCTTTTTGATTTCATCTCTGACCCTCTCAGTGACCTGAAGTTCAAGGAGGTGAAGCGAGCGGGTCTCAATGAGATGGTGGAATACATCACACACAACCGAGATGTTGTCACTGAGGCCATCTACCCTGAAGCTGTTATCATGGTAGGGCATGGGGCCAATAAGTACTTTTGTACCCAAGAAACAAGGACTGTTCAGAAGCCTGGGTGGGGGAGGAGGGGATAGGGATTTGTCAGAGAGGAGTGTGGCCCCAGTCCTACCCATTCCTTATTTCCTGCCTACCCCCAGAAGGAGAAGGATGGGGCGGGTGGTGACAGTGCCTGGCGTAGGGAGAGGTGGAAGTTCTTGTCTCTGGCGCAGACTGCACTTGTGGAGTTCATATGCAGACTGTAACCCTGCAGACTCTAGGGAGGGATCTGTTTGTGGGCATAGCTGTAGCAAATCACAACGTGTTGCTCTGCAGTGAAGGATTTGCTATGCGGAGGACTATTGTGAGGTGCAGGGATGTCATTCATACACCTTTTCACTTGCTTCAGTTTTCAGTGAACCTCTTCCGGACGCTCCCACCGTCATCCAATCCCACAGGTGCGGAGTTTGACCCTGAGGAAGATGAGCCTACATTAGAGGCTGCCTGGCCGCACCTTCAGGTGAGGAGGAGGAGGAGGAGGGAGATATAGTCCTGGTGAATTTATCTGTAGGAAGTCGAGAGTCCACTTAGGCAGGCTGGAGCCTGCCAGCCCTGCTGCTGGCTGCTTCCCCAGCATCCGAAGGTTGCTGCTGTGGGGACTGGGAAAGACCAGACCTGCCACCCATGGGTCAGAGGTGGCTTGTAGGCAATGCCGGCAGCAGGGATGTCCTGGAGACATGCTGATGGCTGTGTGCAACATTCACCTGCAGATGGCTGTAGTCCCACGTGGCCCTGAGGTAGTCTGGGAGCGAACACTTTACTGGGAGTGAGGGAGTTGCCCATATTGCCTACGTAAGAAGCAATTTCCAGCAGTGTTAATGTCCCTACCGAAGGCTCAAGAGCTTGCATCCTCTGGGCTTCAGCAGCATTGGAGGCAGCGTCTTGGTCTGCTTTGGCGCTCCTCTCCTTGCTCAGCTCCCTGGGAGGCACATGGAGGAAGAGGACTGCTTGGTGCCAAAGCAAAGCCTGTGCTGGCACCTGCTAACGTGTCTCCTCTATGCTGGATGTAATTCAGTTGCATTAATTAGGAGCAAATGTTTGACCAGAAAAGTCAGGGAACTGGAGGGGAGGAAGAGGGGAAGGGAGACAAGGATCTTTTCATTAGGCTGCGTCCCCTGGGAAATAGACTACGACAAACTAAGTGAAAAAGGTTATGAAAGCAACAGTAAGCATGGTTTAGCAGAGCTCAGCAGTGGAAGTCAGGAGGTAAGCTTGTGGAGGTCTCCCCAGGCACTTGCACAGGGATGTGTTGTCAAGCAGACGAAAGCAGAACAAGAGCCAGGCACTGCAGAATGAAGCAGAAAATACAGAGAGGAAATAAGGTGCAGTTCTGCAGCAGCGGTTAATCACTTCTCACTGCTGCAGTTGATATAGGGATGTGAGTGTCGATAGAAATGGCGTGTTCTCAGCACCAGAGTGCTGGGAATGCCAGGAAGCATTTGTTTCTCAGAGTTAAGTCAGCAGCAGCCAGCATGGATTTGTGGTGAGTGTGTGCTGAGTTTTTTGGTCATCACCTCAGGTTTTTCTGTGCTGCTGTCCTTGGCAGCTGGGCCCTACCTGTGGATGGCTGGTCCCATAGGTCCGTCAGCTCCAGAGTCAGACCTTTTGGATGCCGTGCACTTGTTTGGCCTGCTGGCCCCTCAAAAGCGCTAGGCAGGGTCAGCCCTGGAATGGACTCATTCCTCTAGGAGGACAGCAGGACCAGATGTTGCTGTTTCAGCACTGACAGGCTTCTTAAAGCAAGCTGCCCTTCGTTGTCCGAGTGGGACACAGCATGCAGCTCGCATGGCTTAGCAGGGCCAAGCCAATCTGGAGTCAGTCCTCAGGAGGCAGAGGACACAACATGTTTTCCTGGGGTCTGTTTCATTTCTACACTTTTCTGTTCTTCCTTGGTGTGTCAAGGGCTTGCAATGAAGCGTGAACCTTTGCCATTTCTTCTGGAGGTTTCTTTTCTCTGTAGAGATGTGGGCTGAAGGTGGGAGAAGAGTTTCCCAGGCCTAGTGTCTTCATCTGAGTAGGTGACTTGTCTTTGGGAGATCTCATGCAGACGTAGGCAGTTATGCACCACTGTCCCCCTGCCCATCAGAGCAAGGGCAGCTAAGTTGATCCGAGATGGTCCTGTGTTTGCTGTGCTCCCCTTCAGGCTTCACAGACTTTCCCCAAATTCTTAAGGAGAAGTAAAACATTTAAAATCTGAAGAAAACGCTGATGAGAGGATGGGGGGTGGATTTCTAAGCAAGCTCTCCTTCTCCCCTATAGCTGGTGTATGAGTTCTTCCTCCGGTTCCTGGAATCACCTGACTTTCAACCAAACGTAGCCAAGAAATACATTGACCAGAAGTTTGTACTATCTGTAAGTAATCGTTGCCCCTGCCACTGTGCACCACCTTTATGAAGGACATGCAACAGATTTTGGTCAAGGTGTTATGCAAACAGTCCAGCTTTGTCAGCAGATGCTTGATGATGTGGGTTTTCTTTTTTCCTTTGTCTAGTCTTGAATGAGCAGCCAGAATTCTCTGTGCAGGGCAAGAGTGTGTGCGAGCTGTAGTCCCTGGAACTCATCATTCATTGTGCAGGTGGAGAGGGGCACTGGGAGCCTTGCAGGGGAAATCCGGGGACACACAGCTTTGTAGAGCACGCAGGCCATCACTGTGCTTCCAAAGGTGAAAGAAGTGCTGATGGTTCCAGCTTGTGACTAGGAGGCTGCATGTTTCAGGGAAGCAACCACTGTACTCAGGGTGCTGAAGGCATCACTCAGCTGGAAGAGCCGCTTTTGCGGAGCAGGAGCACTGCCCAATGTTGCTGGTAGCTTTGTCCAGACAGGTAGTATGCAGATACTGACTAAATTTCTCTCCCCACAGCTGCTGGATCTCTTTGACAGCGAAGACCCGAGAGAACGAGACTTCCTAAAGACTATTCTGCACAGGATCTATGGGAAGTTCCTGGGTCTGCGGGCATATGTGAGGCGGCAGATCAACAATATATTTTACAGGTGAGATGTTTATTAGTGCGGGTGGCCTAGTGAGTGAATGGGACAATCCAGTGAGATAAAATTGGGGCACTGAGCTATGATTCTGTCTGATCCAGACTGTGATTAGCTAAGTGACTCAGTTATGTCACACTACTTTGGCAGGAATAGCATTCACCTGTGCTTAAGAGCAGTGAGGATGTGATAGCGCTGCCTTCAACGCCCATAGCAAATGTTGGAACCCGTGAGCTTTAGCTGATCTGGGGGCCATGAACTTATTAATTGCTTCTACCTCTTACACCTTGCCCTGTCATCCTGGAGTTCTGTTATTTGCTAGGATACTCCCCGTCTCCAGTGTTTTTCCTTTCTTTTGCTTATCAAACTGTATGCGGCATTTGTTGATGACCTCTCATTCTTCTCTTCCCTTTAGGTTCATCTATGAAACAGAGCATCACAATGGGATTGCAGAGCTGCTGGAGATCCTGGGAAGGTAAGAGCATTTTTGGAAGTCCCAGAGGGCCCATAGTGAATGAGACCTCCCAGCCCAGTGTGCCGTGTGAGCTGGCAGTGCCTTCCTTTAGCAGTTCTTGCAGGAGCCACCTCTTACCAGAGGATCTCAGTCTGATGAAGCACACGGTGAAAGTACTCTCCAGCCTGCCAATGAAGGCAGTGGTAGCCTTCTCCTCCCCAGATTTTGTCTCCTGTTCTTTTGAGTTTGAGTCCAGTCACATTTGCTGTCTTGCTTCAGCAGGCAGTAAAAGAGAAGGGTTCCTCACAGCCCTGAGAAGCCTTAGCAGTGGGCAGCCTTCTCCATGTCTTCAAATGCCCTTCTTTTTGCAGCCCTCTCTTGTGCTGCCATCCTCCTGTTCTATAAAGTGCAAGCCTCGAGGACCGGGCTGCCTCTGTGCTGGCCTTCCCCAGATGTTCCGCTTCAGGGTGCGCGGGCTCAGCCTGGCACAGGTCAGAGCAGAGCCCAGGCCCCATCTGAGGCGTTTCCCTGCCAAGCCTGCTGAGGAAGCACTCTTGCTGAGCTTGGTATGCAGGTTGGGCCCCGGAGATCACACTTGCTCTGGTGGGTGCTTTCTCAGGTGACTAATGAGAGCTAGGGCAAGCCACTGATTCTTTTGGGGTGAGAGATACTGTATTTCTGCTGGGTGAAGATGTTAATGAGACTTTTGTTTCTTCTCAGCATAATCAATGGGTTTGCTCTGCCTCTGAAGGAAGAGCACAAGATGTTCCTCATCAGAGTCTTGTTACCACTGCACAAGGTGAAGTCTCTCAGTGTCTATCACCCACAGGTGAGAAGTGCTTCAAGTTCCCAGGGCAGAATGTGATTCTTGCAAAAGCCGTTGTTCAGGCTTGCTTATAGCTATTCACCGGGCTTCATTACTGTGTTGTAGAAAGTTCTTGCTGGGAGATGTTTTGGGCTCTGCACTAGTCCCTTACTGCAGTGGTTTGTCCCAGTGTTGCGGTGCCTGGGCCTGTGTGTATAAGTGTGTGCTTTTTGCCACTGACTGATAGGGAGGGTATCTTGCCATTTCCTGCTGACTTAATGCTGTGGCCTGCTTTGCCTTTCTGTGCTGGAAGTTTGTGAAATATTGGGGCCCTGCTGAAACCAGAGGTAAAATTCTGAGCTGCAGTCATCAGCCTGCATGTGTGGTGTTGTCAGCTGTTAGTCACCACTGAGATATGTGGAGAAATCACTGTGCTGGGCTGCTAGGCTGGTACAGAGATTAATTTCCTGCAATTTAGAATACATCATAGAAGACTAGAGAAGATCAGGACTCAGGGTAGGATGTGAAAAAGTATGGGTACTGAGTAGTGATATCTGTTCTCCCACCCTTGTTTTTATGGGGCAGGGCTTTGTGATAGGTTTGTTCCTTCCCATGTGTGCAGCCGTGCTTTCGTTTCAATGTATTAGCTGCGGACTGCTCTAGGTGGCTCAGGTTTTATCCTTTATGCTGCACAAATGTCCTGAGCTCAAGCCTTGCCTACTTGGTCTTAGAGCCTGCACTTGCCATCAGAAGAACTGGATTCGTTTGGAGCTGCAACTGTCTGCTTATCACACACGCTTGTGGAGGGCGTAATGTGACTTCCAGCCTAGGGTGGTGGTGGCACTTTAATCTCAGGTACACTTGAGGAAGCTCTAATCTTGCCATGTTTTTTTTTTTTTCTACAGTTGGCTTACTGTGTTGTACAGTTCTTGGAGAAAGACAGCAGCTTGACAGAGCCAGTGAGTAACCTTGCTTAACCTCTGTGTGTCAGTCAAGTCCCAAAAAGCTTCATGGCTTCCTTAGAGTACCGGAAGGGTGAAAAAAGGCTAAAGAGGCTGGGAGTCAACAGGATTCTTTACTGGGTTTGCCTGGTACCCTGTGGGCAGAAGGGGCTATGCTGCTCATGTGCAAGCCTTTAGCGTTCTCTCCTGAAAGCGTCAGGAAGGTGCGCTATAGTCTTCCTTTGTGCTTCAGATCTTGGTGTAGCAGAAGGAACACTGTACCAAGCTGTCCTTTCAGGGCAGAGCTTTCAGCTAGTGACAGATGCTGCAGAGTCAAAACACATGGCCGTCTGATATCTGATGGAACCAGCATGAGCTCGTGGGGGTTCTGAAGCAGTAAGATTTCACTCCAGACTGCCAGAGTTGGCTGAAATACCGTAGGGGTGATGTTAGGAACCTGGGACACAAAGGTCTACTTAGGCAAGCCACTGTTCCTTGATGAAAGCATTCTTCCTGCTCTAGCATCAGTTTGCTACCTCCATAGTAAGTCACATTGTAGACACATTTGCCTTCAGGATGTAGTGCAGGGAAACAGCAGGTTCTAAAATGTGTGAGCAGTGTAGATGGGGACCTCGCATATTCCAGTTACTGGCTGCGCAGACCTGCAGTGTTAACCTGGCGATACGGTGGCTTGGCAGAGGGTGCAAGCAGGAGACAAGTGTTTCTCCACCCACTGCAGGCCAGGAAATATCTTCTACAGAGCTGAGCTTCACAGCCTCAAAACAGCAGATGGCCAAAGAACGCATGCTTGTGTCACTGTAGCAGGGAGCACCAGAAAGTGTGAGCATTTTAATGAGTAACGCTAGCTGAGGTCGTTCTGTTCTCTGGCTGAAATGTGTGCGTTCGTGGTGAGCCTGACTGTGCTTGGTGGAAGCTGGTCAGCTGTTGTCAGCATTATGGCTCCTCAGCTCTGACACTAGCAGTGCTGAAGCAGACCTCCCAGCTTTTCCTTTAAATGTGGGTCCTCCACTTCCTGTGTTCCCAAAAGCCTGCTCTGAAACAAACTGCTTAAAGTAGCTTCCTGATCATGCTGAGTACTTCCTGTGGCTGACATCCAACCCAACAGCCTCCTGCCAAAGCACTTACTGTAGGGTGAGGGAGAAGAGAGAAATAGAAATCTGTCAATATTTCCAAGATTCGTTTTGCAGCTTATTCAAATAGTAGAGCTCCATAGCTCATCACTGCTTCCTGGGTAATGGGTTAGTGACCCCTGGTTTAGAGAGCTCGTATGGTGCTTGTGGAAAGCAGTGGCGTGACCCAATTTCATTACCTTCAGCGGGTGTTGCATTGGGTCTCGACAAGACATACCAAGGCCGTTTTGCCACAGGTTGTGTCCTGTTGAAGAATCCTGCTTGTGAAGGTTTCAAATCACCTCCTGAGATGACTGAGGTTATTGAAGTCTTGAAGAACTACAGGGCTTGCACATCAGCAAGGCTCTGAATGCACTAGGAGATGTTGGCACCAGTGCTGGAAGGAGGCCAGATCACTCACTAGGTCCACACTTGCTTAGAATAGGCCTCCTAGAAGCTTGCTCAGAAAGGCTTGGTGTGGTAGCTCTTGGGTTAACAGCAGTCTGAATGACTGCCAGGTGAGCAAGGCCTTAGATGTGCTCAGTAATAGCAAAGACAGACTTGACACACCTCGCACCGCCTTAGCTGTAGGAGAAATTGTGTCTGAGTCACTGAAGCTAACTCTTGCCTGAATGGCAGACCTGAGTAATGACAAACGCCGAGGATACCAAACTGTTGGCTTCTCAAGCCCTGATTTGGTGGAAACATAACGCTCAGATGTTTCAAATCTTGCTGTTGCATTGCCCACTACTGTCCCTCCACTGCTGTGAACTTCCTCTTGCGTGCTGGCTTCGGGATTGGGTTGCTGAAGTACACAGAGTTTGAAAGAGCAACTCCTACTGCCAGTTGTGTGTGAATCTAGTGTCCACAGAGTTAGCATTTCTGCAAATGCCATACCAATGGCCCCAACAGAATGAAGATCTGCAGGTTCTTGGATCCTGCCTTGGACCATGTCTAGAAGCAGATGGGTAGGGAAGGAAGCAATATAAAAAAAATAAACAAATAAAATCAAGTGGGATATAGCCCTTCCCCTACTATACTCTTCAGTATCTTGTAAGCAATAGTACACTCAGCCAGAAGTTGCATCTGCATTGTCATATTTAATTATCACCGTTAGGTGTAACCTCCATAAACTTGTCTACTCCTTCTGGAGTCTGTTTGGACTCTGAGTCTCCACAAGCAAGAATGAGCTCTGTAATCCAATTAGCTTTGTGTGAAATGGTACTTCCTTTTCCTTGTCACAAACCCGTCCATTGCATTTTTTTATTGGGTGCTCTCTAGTGTTGAATAATGATTCTTCAGTGACCTTCTCCATAGCATTTCCAGTTTTATTAGTCGATCTTCCATGGTTGCTCTGCACCATCTGCCAGCCGCTGCCTGCTCTGGTTTGAGCCTTCTGTGTTAAGCTGTGTTTGGGGAAAAAAGTGGTTCTAAGCTTTGTGCTTGTAGTACAGAACCGTAGCAGCCTGGGCAGTGCTGCTGTCTTGCGTGTAACTTGGCAGAGTTTGGATTTTTCTTTTCTTTCTTCCCCAGTAACCCACCCTGACTTTCTAAGAAAGTCTTCTGTTACTTCCTCCCGCTCTACGGTTGTGACCAGACCTTTAAAAATGTATTTTACAGATGGTATTAACTTTCAGCCTCTAACTGTCTCTCTACCCTCTCCACTTAGGTGATTGTGGGCTTGCTGAAGTTCTGGCCGAAAACTCACAGTCCCAAGGAGGTGATGTTTCTAAATGAGCTGGAGGAGATCCTGGATGTGATTGAGCCATCTGAGTTTGTAAAAGTTATGGAGCCCTTGTTCAGGCAGTTGGCCAAGTGTGTCTCCAGCCCGCACTTCCAGGTGGGTTGCAGCTCAGGGGGGCGATAGGGCACTGGCTTGTAACCTGCTTGCTTTGTGAGGGTGACACAACAGCTTTTGGGCTTGTCTTTGTGGATCAGTGGCACGTGGAGGTGTGGCCAGGGTGAGTATTGGGGTGACATGTGGTGGGAGGTGGTAAGAATTCTCGCCAGAACCACAGAGCAAGCTCATCCAAAGAGAAGACAAAGCGGATCTGTGGAGTCCCTCCTGCTGCGCTGTGGTATTCAGCACCATGTATTGCAGCAGGCTGGAGCTGGAGCAGAGGTGCTCTGCCACCTCCTGTTTTGGCTAGGAAACATAGAGGCGATCCATCCACTGTCACCCTGTTGCAGTAAAACCATGCTGGCTGCAGTGCTGGAGGGAGGCCAGCCAAAGAGACGGTGTGCAGAGATGCTTTGTACTGTTCTGGCGTAGGTGGTAAAACGTGAGCTATACTGAAAAAGTGCTAGAGTCTGCTTCTTCCTTGTTCCCATTGAAGGGAAGGTGGCTGTAGTACCAGGCTAAAACAATCTCTGTGGCTGGTAGTCTTAAGGTTGAAGGGTGGTAGGACCTGCTAGTAGCTCCTAGCAGGTGTTCTTGGCTCACTGGTTTAGCTTGCCATGAAGAGTGCCCAAGGAAGAAGATAGCTTGCTGGTGAAATATGTGGCTGACCCAGGTATGGGTGGAGTGTTAAATAGTGACATAGCCCTTCCCCAGAGTGAGTGTGACTGCACAGCGAGGCAGACTGGCTTCAGTCCGTCTTTTGGTGCAGAGATGTAAAAAGTCATGTTTAAAAGCCAAAAATTAGGTCCGTCAAGGTCACGTGTGTATGTAAAAGGTCACTGTTTCCTGGAAAGGACTGGGGGAGCCTGATGGAAACCAGCTGGACATGGATTACTGGTGTGGTGATGGGAACCAAAGGACTGACAAGACCTTTGGGCGTGGAAGGAGCTACCATAGGGAACTAAGGAGCTTGAATAAAGTAGGGTAAAGGCTGGAGGAGAGGCATCCTGTACTTGATAGCAGCACTCATCTGCTGCCAACTCTTTGAAGAAAAGACTGAAAAACCTGGAGAAGGTGTAAACACTTTACAGCCTAAGAAAATTAACCCCAAAGGTGTCCCTTACAGGCGGGCTGAACAGTCTCTGTGTCTGCAGCTTGTCTGAGAGCAAAAATAGGAACTGACTTCTTGATAAGGCTGAACAGCTTGGTGGGGGAGAGTTTTCTCTGCGTGGATTGTGTGTTAATCTGGCAGACAAAGGCTTAACAAGATCTAATAGCTAGAAACCAAAGCTAGGTAAGTGAACACGGGGTGAGTTTCACTTTGTTTACTCATGTGGAACAATATGTTAAGGGGATATAGTGAGTTCTCCATTGTCTGAACTACAAGACTGAGACTGGATATCTCTCTTTCTAGGTTTTTAAGCCATTCTCAAGCTAGCACTAAATGCAGAAGTTAGCCTGGTAATCTGCATTGCCCAGATTTGTGGTTAAATATGAAGAATTGTGGTTGAATCTATCACTATGTGGAAACTTGTTAGACTTGTTTGTCTTGTTAGAGCAGGATGGATGCCCTAAGATGTTCCATATTTTCATCCTTACTAAATCAGGGGGATGAACTGTGGGCCTGGTGATTGAAGCATGCTCCAAAGCCCAGAGAGACTCTGTTGTGGGGAAGGCCAGGGAGGAATGGAGCTTTACAGAGGACAGTCTGAGGAAATGAAGGAGTCTTGGAGCTAGTCTGAGCTGGGACCTGGAGTGGATGACATTACTGTCCTCAAGTGTTGTGTAAAGGGTGTGGGGGTCATCAGTATATTGACAGTAGGCTTGCCTGGTCAGGAACATGAGGTTTTCCCCAGGAAAGTGAGAAGTGTCTGGCAGAGGCAAGAGGAAAGAAGGCTGGGTAGCACGGATGAATGGCCTTCTAAAAGTTGGTGAAGGTCAGCCTTGCTGCCCACGCTGTGGGAAAGCATTTGCTCCTTGGTTGGGTGGTGGCAAGCTCTGGCCTCAGCGCTGCACAGTTTCCCTGTGCACCACAGGCATTACTGGAAGGAGCCTCTCCAAGGATGGCTTTCTCTCCCGCTGCAGGTGGCAGAGCGAGCGCTGTACTATTGGAACAACGAATATATCATGAGCCTGATCAGCGATAATGCAGCCAAAATTCTCCCGATCATGTTTCCAGCACTCTACAAGAACTCCAAGAGTCACTGGAACAAGTAGGTCTTTCCACATGCCCTGGCACTTGCTGTACATGCAGGATTGCTTGACCTACTAGCAATCTTGGGGCATGCTGCTACAGTGCAATGACGCATGGCACTTGGTGACACCAGGTGCTGAGCCAGAGGGGTTGTTAGTAGTATCAGCATGGAAAAGTGCCACAGCAGACCACAGCGGCCTGCTTCTGCAAGGGGTCAGGCACCTGCAGTGACCCACCTTGGGGCCGTTGAGTCTACCCAGAGTTTGATACCTGCGTATCAGTAATCCTGCTGGTCTCTTGGAGGTGTGCAGTAGGTTTTCCAGCTGACTTCTGGCTGCTTGTTAATTAATGATCATACTTATGCTGTCCATGACCAGAGACCTTGGCTAATGCGGTGCTTGACTCCTCGAATACAGGAAGAATGGAGAAAGCAGAACTAACCAGCCAGATGTCCCACGTCAAGTGATTGCCCTCTGTGTCTGTTTCCTCAATCCTAGTCTGTTTTATGGTTCTCCCATCAACTTCCTTTCTTCCGACTGCTTCTTCAGTTGATTCCTTACCTGGTTAATTCAAGTTGTAAAACTCACTTCCTTTTAATGAATTAGCTAAAATTACTCAGCCCTCAGCCGAGATCCTAAAATCTTCCAGCAAAATAATTAATTCTAGGGAGGCTGGGCGAGTCTATGGCTTAGGACTATACTGTGGTAGCAAATACAGGGTTGTGAGGTGGAGCTTGTTTGCAGAGAGCTCCCCACTAGTCTGCTGTTTGACTGCTTCCTTCTCTTTGTTGTGTCGGGAAGCACGAACTTGAGCCACCAGTCAAGGGTGCTCTAAAGACTGTGGTGGACACAGACGCACAGACATGAACACACACAAACACCCAGATATGCACACGTGCGCCAACAGGCACATGCATGTGCAGACGGGCACATACATGCATGCACACACACATACGATGTGTGTGCACATATGCACGTGGGCGTGCAGACAGATGTACACAGACACACTTTCATTCAGTGTTACTGCCCCTCCTGATCAGAGTTCAGAAAAGGACTTTATGTTCTTGTCTGAAATCCTTCAGCGGTTCTGTTTCCTTAGTGCACCAGTCAAGGTTCATAATTCTGCTCTTTCTGCCTTTTCTTCTTGTCTCCTTCCCAGTGGTATGGCAGAAGTCCTGAAGGTGTTTTCCTCTTATTTCTCCTTGTCTTGGTTTTAGCAGTAGCCACTTCATCTCAGGGCGGGTTGACTACCTCAGATTCTCCCCTTCCTTCCCATAGCTCCTCTACTCCAGCACTTTGTCAGACAGCCTGCGTAAGTCCAGCAGGGCTGTAGCTCTCTTCCTTATTCCATCTGTACAGCTGGCGAGGCACAGAAGCTCAATCTACTGAGTCTCTCATCTTTTGCCTCCAGGTCAGGTATTTCAAGAGACAGCTTCAATGCTTGTATTTATTCTCTGAAGAGTCCTTGGCCCAGAGAGAGCTCACATACAGTGCAACCTAGCCATAAATTGCTGACGTCAAGTCAGCTTTTCTTCTGTGGTATTCCTTGTGCAGGTTCCCATCTCTACAGGGCTGCTGAATGTCTGTGTTTTGGGCAGCTCAGTGACAAAGCTCATGACTGAATACTGGGCAGCCCGAAAAGAGTAATTGTGTATATGCGAGGTGAACTGTGGGAGGCACTAAAGCTAGATTAGGTACAGGCCCCCTGAGAACAGCCCTGAGCAGGTCCCTAGCGTCCTTCCTTTCCAATTTCTAACTACAAGAAATAAATGCGTGAATGCATCCTTTTGCACTCATTAGTCTAACCGCAGTAGAACAGACCTGTCCCAGCGGTCTTCTCTTTCTTCTCCATCTCTTTCTCCCTGGGTGATAGTCTCTGCTGTGTTTGCGGAGGGTGTTTTCCCACGCTAAGAGCTGGGACTGTGTGAAAACCTATTGTCATATTGCTGTAGTATGAGTTGCTGCTGCTGTCAGCTTTTGTCTGCGCTGCTGGTGCTAACTCAGTGCTTAGTACCTGGGGAATACCACCATGACTTGTTCTCCTTTCCTCATTTCTTTGCAGGACAATCCATGGGCTGATCTACAATGCACTGAAGCTGTTCATGGAGATGAACCAAAAGCTATTTGATGACTGCACGCAGCAATACAAGGCAGAGAAGCAGAAGTGAGTAAGGGGTTCTTGCCAAGTAACTTGAGCTCAACCTGGAGTCTCTTTGGGGTACAGTAAGAGATGGCAGATCCCAGCAGGCAGAGGGGAAATGGAAAGGTGGTGCAAATAATTTTGTCAAAAGGTAGGATTCCTCAGCAATAACTGTGTAGGGATGAGAAGAGGAAAAAGGTGTGTCCTAATAAAAATCCTTTCAGTTTTGCTGAAGCAGGTAGCTTGGAAAAGAGTGACAGAGTTTGCTGGGTCATGAGGAAATAAATTACGATGGAAAGGATACTCAGCTTTGCAGGGATGCTTATGCTCTGCCTTGGAAATATTTACTAGTTCATATATGTCGTAGTGATGCCCGTGGAATCCTGCTGCTTTAGAAAGACTTTTCTGAAGAGCTTTGCTGCAATGGGCATAATGCATCTTTCTTGCCACAGGACAATTTCAGTTTGCCCGTAATAAAGATGAAATAATACCTGGAATTTCAAAGAGCAAATGGTGGGGATAAAAATCTGAGCCTAGCAAGTACCTGTGCAATGATGCTGTAAAGAGGAAAAAACTCCACTTTTTCTGCTTCCTTGTGCTGGTTTTAGTGCTTGTATGACTCGTTTTCTGCTGACTTAGTGATGTAAAATGGTGCTTCTCATTCATGGGTGAGCTAGGGCTGCCACAAGGGTGGTGGTGGGGAGAGCAGGGCTAACCCTTGCTGGCAGTGGGGAGCTCTCGGATACATTCAGTTGTTTTGTGAAATAATAATAAATAACAAAGTTGCGATATGAATTAGAGCTTGGGAATGGGTAACCTGAGAAATCAAGGTTTTGTTAACATCTAAATGGGGAGCAAGCAAGATTTCCCCCTCCCCCCCATCCTAGGGCATTTGTGAAGTCCACAAATGTCTGCACGTATATTTTAAGTCATAGTGACAGCACATTTACTATGAGATCTACCCAGTGTTTCCATTGGGAGCTTTTTCTGCCTGTTAGCTTCTACCCATGCTGACCTGCTGAGTGTGTGACTGTTCCCAGCATTGGTGTGTGGCTAAGGGAGGATTGTCCTGGAAAAGGTCAACAAAGCAGCTCAGAGCTGTCCAAGAAATGGATGGGTAGAGCTACACTGTTTTCTGCTCATGTTAAGATGATTTATTTTTTTCTCTAGTGCCTCTCTGCCTAATTATGCTTCAGAAAACCACGTGTTGGGTTTTTATCAAGGATATACCTTTTGCTCTTGTAGATAACCAAATTTGGTAAAATGTCAGTTGAAAACTTGGTGGGCAGGATGTAAAAGTGCCTTTTAGCAGCTGAATCTGAAATGAGTTTACCTACGGTGAGCATGATACAATTCCTCAGCTAAGTGGGATTTCCCTGCCACAGGCACCCAGCTAAGGAGGTCTTTCTGGGCAAAACCAAGAAGGCTCAACTTTGCTGTCACTAGCACCGCATTAGCAGCTGTTCCTGGCTTGAGAAGTGTGAAAAGGTCTCCCTCTGAAAGGATGCTAGAGCTGGGAGAGGAACACTGCTAAAGGTCTGTAGGGACAGGCTGGGAGACAACTAGAAAGGGAAATCGGTGGCAGAAGGGAATGGAGTAGGACAGCAGGCTGGGGGGGAAGAGCAGCTTGTCTGGGCAAGGAGGCAGAAAGGAGGTAGAGACTTTGGGTAGAGGTACAGCGAAGAGCTGGAGGGGGGTGGCTGGTATTCTTGGTGTCAACGGACAGTAGGAATGCGATAGGTAAAGGCAACAAATTAGAGGAGGAGATCGGGGTTTGTTGGGCAAGGGGCCTGGGACTGGACAGCATGTAGGACAATGGTAGGAGAAAAGAGCAGCTACTTGGGAAGATGGATTAGAAAGCTGGTTTTACTAGAGCAGTATGCCCAAGTTCTTGCTTAATTCCATTGTGAAAATGTCATCTTTTCCCTCCATGTCTTTAGAATACCCAAGAAATAAAAGCAAATCCACATGCACTTAACACTGCAGCTGCATGTTCTGGAGCGTAATAGGCTAAATTGTTGCTGGAATGAATGGGGTTAGAAAAAGCACGTTTCACAGGCAGGAGAAAGTGGTGTTTTGTGGTGTCTCCCCGGTGGAATGAGACCATTTCGTAGCTGAAGAGTCTGCCTCGGAGTTTGGGGTGCCATTCCTGTACTTGCCCTACCTGCTCTTCTTTCTGCAGAGTGCTGCGACCTGTTCTGGCGAGCCGCAGGTCCCGTTGCCTCCCTTCCAATGGAGAAGACATGCTGCATCTGCAGCTCATTTCTGCTGCCTCCCTGGCAGAGCTGACTGCAGGCCGTGCCTGTTGGTGGACAGTAACGTGGCATCGCAGTCAATTGCCGTTTTCTTTTCAAACATGAAGACTTAGAGCAGAAATAGTACCTTTTTTTTTTTTCTTCTAACAAAAACCTGTGAGGCTGTGATTTCAAGTGCCTCTAGAGTAAAGCAGCGTGCCGAAGGCTGCCTGTGGGAATGCTGGCTGCATCACTGTAATGCAGGATTGACCTTTAACTGTGCGATGCCTTGCTTTTTGCACAGGAACTCAGCCTTATTCAGTGGGACTGACGAGTTTGAAACGCTGAGGCTTCTTTAGTGTAGGCAGAAAAAGGGAGAGACGCCTATGGAGTGTTTTCCTAATGAGCCACTAGAGACCTTGAGCTATGAACTAGAAAACAGCACACGTGGGAAGGACTGCACGTGCGAACAAAGCCAGTAAATGTGAAACAGTGAAAAGGAGAGAGCTTGTAGGTACGCAATTAGGCTACAAGCAGATGTTTAGAGGCCCGTTCAGAAAAGGCTTAGCCATGTTTTTAGTTAGTTACCATGCCTACAAGTGACATGCCGAGGCTGGTCACGGAGGGACAGACTCTCCCTGGAACATGTGGGGAGGCTCTACTGTTCAGTGCAGATGGACTGACTGCGCTTTGCTAATCTCCCCAGACATCTTGAAGCTGTTTGAATTATCAGAGCCCTTCAGAAGGAGAAGATACCTCCCAATATAGCCCTTTTTTTCCAAGTGGCCTGCTGGTGGCTTTCTCATACTGCTAGTAATGGGGTCAGGAACGAAGGGAGCTGATGAGGTGCACATCACCCAGAAAGCAGGGCAGGGGGTGCTGCTCCTGCAGACTCAGCGCTGTCCTGCGAGGCATTGCTGTTAAGAAAGGTAGGATTCTCCAAAGACTCGTGTGGTTGAGTGACATTTTCAGATAAACTGCAATGGAAATTTCCTAATGTAGAAGGCAAAGCCAGGCTGATTGATGAGGCTGGCAGAGCGCTTCCCCTCTAGAGGGATGTTGGACAGTTGTAATACTACAGTTAAGTCAATGCGGCATCAAAATAAAGATTAAACTTTGTTTCATTCTTTGGAAATACTTCTTTGGCTAAAAAGAGTGATCACAGGTGTAAAGCTTTCTGATTTTTAGAAGCACTGCTCTTAGTCAGACTGCTGTTCTCTTTGCAAGGTGGTCTTTTGCAATACCAGCTGAGCACATGATGGGTAAACTGGTGGATCTTGAAGTGCAGTGAAGAACGGAGGGCTTCCCCAATGCTATTCAGACTGCTTTGGTGACCTGAAAGGAAAGAACTGGTGCTAGAGATGCATGGAGCTGAAAGACTGGATGAGTGCCCTTGGCTCACTGTGTACCAGTAATGCAATGTAGTCCAGCCAAACAAAGTAAGCTTTGTTACACCCTTAGATGGCACAGAAGTAGACACGATACTGGCAAAGCAGACGCTGCTTTGGAGGGGCAGTGACCTTCACTGTGTGAGGGCCTTTGTGGACAGATGTATCGGTCTGCATTTCCAGTGGCAAGACTGGAGTAATATGTATATTTCTGTTTACCAGAGGTTATAAAGGATTTTAGAGAAACTGGGGATGAGGCAGGAAAGAGCTAAGGAAGACCAGTGCTAACTCCTGTTCACAGTCCCCTGCAGAGTTCTCCAGAGCTCTGTCAGAAAATGAGGTGTGGGTTATTCATTTGGGGTTTGGTTATTTGGAGTAGTCTTGTCCTGGTTTCAGCTGGGATAGAGTTAATTTTCTTTCCGGTAGCTGGTACAGTGCTGTGTTTTGGGTTCAGTATGAGAAGAATGTCGATAACA
>JANZLQ010000057.1:20429075-20470503 GCA_026212715.1 Elanus axillaris
GGTAAAAAACTGGGGGAAAAAGAAGGTGGCGGCACAGCTGTGTCTGCAGGGAGGGAGGCCGGAATAAATTTCTGCCTGAGCGACGTGGGCTGCGATCCCCGTGTCCAACAGGAGCTTCCAGATCGGTCTCGGTTAACGAGCTCAGGGGCTGTTCTAGCACCGTCTAGTTTACTGGTGCTGGGATTGCGTTGCCAGTGTCCGAGCTGCTGAATGTGCAAGCTTGCAATTTCACACCGCCTTAGCATAAATAGTCAAAGCATCACATAAATGTCAAGCACGAGTGAAGAAAGCGGGTTGTACTCGTGCTATCTGTAACAGTAAGTTGAGTGTGCTTGAAATAGAACCTTCTATATGGACTGCTGTGAGCTGGCTGGACTATTTTAAGTGTTACTAAACCTTGTGGCTGGCATCTTTTGGGAGACGGGACGGAGGCAGCCGCACGGTAGGATTTGCTCTCTGGAGCGACTTTGCAGGGGCATTAGGCTGCTCTGCTTGGGGTAGTGCTGTAATTCTGGGGGTGACCGAGCCAGCCCTTGAAAATCCGGGCCACTTTCTGCTGGGTTTCTCCTCCTTGCTGGGGGAATTGACTGCAGCAAGGCAAATCTGAGCAGCTTTCAGAAATGGCTCTAGGTTTCTTTCTCTGTGCGTAGAGGAATGAGGTAGCCCAGTGAACACTCTTTGTGCAAAGAAGTGGATCCAAGGATATGTCTTTTTGTTCTAAGATTATCATCTGGCTGTTGTACTTGGAGATGGTCAGTGGCTTTCCATCTCAAATGAAATGTTTTCATAGTTAATTGTAGGGATTGAAAATAGAAAGTCAAAGCCAATAGAACAAACAGCTGAAAAATCTGACTAAAACCCATGATTACGCTTTTTGTTTGGTTGGGTTTTTTTCTTTTTTTCCCATCTATGCTGCTTTGCTCAAGTCACCACAACAGTTTTGGAAGGTCTGCTAGTGAGAAATGATCGAGTGATTTTTCTGGTGATCTCAGATGGCTGTATGCTCTGCTGGTAGATCCTAGTTAGGTGTAAGCTGGGCCAGTTAGGATGAAGATTGTTTCAGGCATTGCGTGCATCTTCAGACAACAGCAGAGCCAGAGATTTGGGAGTGTTGTCTATAGGTACTGTATTCAAAGAACAGAGAGCTGGCTTAAAATCTGGTTGTTCCCTTGCTTAGCAGTGAAGTGCCCCGGGTGAATTGCTGCGCTCCCTTTGCTGGATGTCAGCGCTGACGAAGAACAAGGGAGGTGTCGAAGGACGTCCATAGCTATTTCTCAGCTAATAGACTTGTGAGCTTCCACTTGTGGGCAGGTGTCACACCTGGCTGCAGCGACAGAGCCAGTCTGCGGTCACCCCGCGGCTGTTGTTGCACCACTTGCGCTGCTCTGGAAGTGTGTACCTGGGCTTGTGGTGCTGTGCACAGTCAGTGGAGGGCTTCAGGCATTTCTGTGGGACCACAGCAGGTTATTTTGAGCACTTTTTAATTTTAGCCTCCCTGTGATTAGTGACACAGGAACAACTCATTGCTGTGCTCGCTTATTTTCCAGCATCATCAGCATCGGGTGCTTCAGCAGTAGGGAAGTGTAACCTGATTTTTAGAAACGTTCTTATTCCTGGCGATTAATAACAGGACCTACCTGGGTTTCAACCCAGATTTCTCTGCTTTCTCTGTGCTTGACTGTAACTCTGGATCGATTATGCCAGACCAGGCAAATGGGGAGTTGGGAAGATTGCATGATTGCTGCCTCTGTGAGTGCAAAATGAAATGATCTATTAGCTTTTGGAGAGGTGAAGTGGGGAGTTCACATGTGTGTCAGTGAAAGCAAATGGTGGCTTGAACAGAAGCACATGTGCCCTTCTGCGAAGGAGACCCCAAGTGAGTGCATGTGTGCGTGTGGCCAGGATGCTCAGTGTGTCACTTCTCCGAGCAGAGATGGG
The DNA here is from genome assembly GCA_026212715.1 of Elanus axillaris. Classification (NCBI taxonomy): domain Eukaryota; kingdom Metazoa; phylum Chordata; class Aves; order Accipitriformes; family Accipitridae; genus Elanus; species Elanus axillaris. The sequence goes on from JANZLQ010000057.1 coordinate 20,431,014, forward strand.
GGAAAAGAGGCAGCCTGATCTAAGGTGAGCGAGCGTGCGCCGAGCTAACGGAGCATGTGGGAGTGCACTTTGTTTGGTTTTGCTTCACCTAGAAAATCTCTCCTCTTGCCACATAAGAAACGTGCTGATGGAGCTTTTTGGTCTCCCTGTAAGTATACGGTCATGGGTCCTGGGGACGCTGGGGCACAATTCCAGCTGGGCATGCTGCATCAGTCAAAGTTGATTCCTCAGACCTTCAACCAGCTTCTGCTGTGGGCGCAGATGAACTGCAGAGGCTGCTCTAAAAGAGGTGCAGCTCTGGGGAGGAGAGGGGTCGCTCAGCAGGATCCAGAAAAGGGACACACGCTTAGCTGTCTGCATGAATCTGTGTAGAAGGCAACCGTCCTCTTACCCTGCTGTTTATTTGAGCTTAACTTTTCTGTGGTGTGGAAGCCTTTCCTCTAATCCATGAAGAACATTAGTGTCACTTACTGTCCCTTTGGTTTGTGGTGCAGAGTGAAAAAGCACCTGGTTTGCCTGAGCCGGGACGTGTACCGCCTCCTGCAGCCTGCACCCTCCCAGTTCTCGGGTACCATTTGCCTCCGTCTTATCAATATTTCTGTGTTTTGCAGCCTACATCCCCGTTGCTGGTGTCCTAAATGAGAAATCATGGAATGTATTTTGCATAACTTAATATTGTACATTTGGGGGAAATTGTTAGGAAATGGTTTCGTATCAGTTTTGCTGTTTCCCTCTCCCCCTGGCTGTGCCCTGTGTAATCTTTAAAGAAATCCAAGGCACACTGCCTAATGTCAAGTGTATTAATGCCTCCTATTAAGAAGTCCTCATAGGAATGAGGTTGGAAAGTGGTGTATTTATGTCCTTATTTATATCATATAAATTATCATTGGAAATGAAAACTTGAAATGGAACTTAACAGCGTGCATAGTTGTAGGACAGAAAATAACTTTTTCTCCAGAAAAAAAGTGTTTAACTCGTATTTCCAGATAGCGCAGAGAGAGGAATGGCAGAAGGAAAATTGACGCTGGGACAGAAAACTGCTCTAATGAAACAATTTCAAAAAAAGGCAGAAGAGGAGAGAGGCTGGGGCTGGATGCAGAAAGCTTGGGGAGGAGCGGGGGATCCTCGGGAGATGGGGAGGGGACCTGTGCATGGCCAAAAAGAGGAGAACAAGCGCTTGGCGAAGGTGGGAGGACGTTGCAACGGTTTCGGGGTAGGGTTGTGGGCAGTGGAAGGCCAGAAGAGGAAGATGGAGTCTGGCTGGATGTTTTTATTACAGTGTAGAGAAGAGCAGCACTCGGGTTTGGGAAAACCCTGGCAGCTTGTTAAATCCTGTGTTTTCCTTGGCCTTTTAATGTACGATCCTGTAAGGATTGCTTCACACTTCTGATTATCATCTTTTCGTAAAGCGAAGGAATATTTATTTCCGCGTGCCCAGGGCCTGACAAATGGCAGCACGAGGCTGTGCTGGCTAAGCTTTGCGTTTGCTCTCAAGGAGCGTCCCTGTCCTGAGCCAAGGCAAAGTGCAGCCAACTTCAACCCCATCACACCCACCACCACCCCGGGGTCTGCGTACACCCGCCTGCCTCCTGGGAAGGGCTGATCGCTGGAAAAACCTTTCCCAGTAATGCTAATTGTAGGAAACAACACTGCAACCTTCTTGCTACAACATCAGCACCCTTGCCTGCAATGTGAACAGCTGGGCCTTGAGCTGCTGCCTTTCCATTGACCAGATTAACTTCTTAGGATGTGCAGCCTTCGTTTCCTGCGTTCCTATGACTAATCTTAATTATGAGATTGTTCAGGCAGGGTCCTGCTCCTGTTGGAGTGAAAGGACTAAGTGTCCTGCTCTGGCAGCAGCGTGCTCACTGGCACACAGCTCAAGTGAACTCCCAAGGGTGAAGAAGAGTTTTCCCAGCCTTTCTGGCAAAAAAAGGCAAGTAAGTGGCTTGGTACGATGCCTGCCTGCCACGCCAGGCTGCTGTGCTCCTGAGGAACCAAGTGGAGAGCTTGGAGGTAAGATTCATCCTCTTAATCTTCCAGGATCGGGCTCAGTCTGAAGGGCGTTGAAAATATCAGCGCTGGTGGTAAAGTCCAGTTAATCTCCTTGAGGAGATAATCACTTAACCAAGGAGCGATTTTGAGGAAAGTATCGGTTAGATTTTTCAATGATAACTCATGACTGAGGCAGGAAACACATTTAGATATGTGAAGCCTTCAAAATAGCCTGAAAGGTGACTTTGGTGGTCTCCATGGAAACTCATCTATTCTGTAGCTTTGCGGAGGGCTTATACAAGAGCTGCTGCCTGGCTTAAAAAAATAAAAAAAAAAAAAAAGAGTAATTTAAACCACAAAACCCAAACCTGCTAGATCAGAATTTGGAGCGGTCCCAGGCACTCTGCAAAGCATGGTCTGTAGCAGAGGGGGACTGTTCCTGAGTCCTTCTGGAGCAGCGCTGCTGGAGAAAAGCTTTTTGTGACTTTCTGGGTTGCTGACTGCAATTTAGGTTACAGCGGTTGCCGCAGGAAGAAGCAGCTTTGCAGGAGGGAATCCTTGGTCTGCGCTCATCTGTTACAAGTAAGACTGCAGGATGCTCTCTGTTTGGACTTTGCACGTGTCCTGTTGCTGTAACTTTCAGGTATAGAGCGTGCTCTGGCTGCCAGTCTCTTTTGGGAAAAACTTGAAAAAGAAATAACTCCAATTTTGCTGAGATTTAGGAGTTCTGGAATGAGTCGACTCGTTTCTGGATGCTTTTGAACTGTCTGTAGTATGCATGGCTGGAGCTGGAAGCCTGAGCTCTGCTTCATGCCAGGAGCTCCCTGTTGGGTGGCATCTCTGACTCTTTCCCCAGGTGGGGATAAAATGGGAGTGTGCAGGTCGGCCAAATGCTGCGGAGATCAGGGTGCTGATGGGCCGTACAGGTGCCTGGTTGTGAGCAGTGGTTCTGCTTGGGTGAAGGGCAGCGGGAGGCCAAATGGAGCAGAGCAGCGTGGCACTGCCTCTTCCTGCCGCTCTCCAGCTACTTCAGAAACTTTACGCAGGAGGAAAGTTCTCCTTGTGAAAAAACTCACTACTTTTCAAAAAGAAAAGGGGCAGAAAAAATGCGTAGAAATTTTAGTCCTCGTTCTAAGGCATCTGCAAATTTCTTTGTGTTCTGCAAATGCTAAAACTGGGTGTGGGGTGGGAGTGTGCTGACCGCGTCTTCCAAGAAGCTAGAACCAAGCAATAAAAAAGAGAATTTTCTTTAGGCTGTCTGAAACACTGACGTCTCTTCTAATGGCTGTTTTTCAGCTGGGGGAAAACTGTTAAAGAATTGAACTGACCTGCTTTTTCAGAAGCACCCGGGCAGGACTATGCTTCAGATTGTTATATCCAAAGGAGAATCTCTGCAGAAATCAGCTATGGTGACTTCTCTGAGAGCTGATCTGAGCCATCTGTTTGAGGCGTGAAGCATATCAGTTTCTTAACTGAGATATGATGTTACAAAATTTTTGTAGTTATGCCTGGATTTGCTGCAGGAGGAAAAGGCCTTATTCTGATCCTTGGCAAAGAGCTTTCTCCCCAGACTAGGGTGTCTCTGCTCTCTCATGTTTAATTAAGCTGGACCCTAATGCTCAAATCAATGAGTCCAAATGCTAGTGTTGTAGTCCACCCCTGTATCGGGGAGTCGGGTTTCTTTATGTGGGGATTGTTCTTTGGGTTTTTTTGTTGTTTCGGGGGTGTTTTTTTAATATTTTCCTCTGCTGTTTCTCGCAACTGATCCAAAGAGCACGCTCTCTTCCCTCTGGCTCTGTTCTTTTCACCTTCACAGTTGGCTCTCGCTGTGTGTTTTCATTCATGCGGACAAATTGTTCTGGCGTGTACATGATGTGTACATGACCAAGGCACGGTCGGGCACGCAGCACTCGGCTGCCTTTGCCAAAGGTGCTTGGTTTGGGCTGCCAGTACAGCCACACTGAAGTTTTTTTGTATGTGAGGGCATCTCTGCTTGCTCTTCCGAGCCTTGCTCAGGTTACGCTACCTGCCTTGTGTCTCCTTCCCAGGCGGAGAGTGAAGCTGTCTCCGGCTGGGAGACAGATGAGTAAGGATACAGCAACGTGACCTTTGTAGTTGGAATTCAAGGAAGACAGGAAGACCTGTGGAATGGATTGTGTTATTTTAGAATTCTGTCTCTGTTACAGAGCCAGGTGACATCGTGGTGGCCCAGGAAGCATGCGGCTGTGGCACTGGGGGCCCTGAAGACCGTCTGGCTTGCAGGGAGGAATGCTACGGTGGGCAGTGCACTTGGAAGGTGGGCCACGGAGGGTGAACCACGCGGCCGTGGCTGTCGGGCACAAGGTCTATTCCTTTGGCGGATATTGTTCTGGAGAAGACTATGAGACTCTGCGGCAGATTGACGTCCATGTTTTTAATGCAGGTAAATACGTCCTTGTGGTGCTCGAAGGAGTGGCTTGCTGGGCTCGGTTATTAGTTTTCTTGCCCAGTGCTGCTTAACATGTTATACTCCATAACATGCTGTCTGACTCTTAATTTCCAAAAAAGTTATCAGTGTAGATGGGAGCCTCTTCCCTTGTGCCGCCCTGTATTTTCAGCTTCAGGAGCAGGGCGCAGAGGGGCTGTAGTTCAGCAGATGGCTAGGATAAGGACTCGGAAGTACTAGAAGTACTAGAAGTGGTTACTAGAAGTAACCACACAGCCAACGGCTTGTTTTGTCCTTGTTCTCTGCGAGCACTGACTCAACTAGGTGCAAAGAGGCGATGTTTGCCTGGCTCGGATCCCCCATCCAGTTTGCAGCGTGGCCATGCTCAGCTGCCTCTAGCTTGGAGGGGGTAGGGTGGGAGTTGGGGCACTCAGTGAAGTCTCCAAGTTTAGACTCCTGAGCTGTTTCCCTGGGGCGGGGGTGCAGCTGACAACCCCTGCCAGCATGGTGGAGTCGGTAGGAGCCTGTGGCTGGGATGGAGGCCTCCCTGTTTTGGCAGCAGCTATCATGCAGATTCACAACGTGGTTTAGAGAAGTGTCTGGAGCTGGAGCCATTTGCGTAGGGTAGCCTGTATCTGTCAGGAGACTGAGTTGGAGCCATGACTGTGCTGGGAGAGGCTGTATTTCTTGATTCAGTGCTCTTTGAACTGAAGAGGTTACTGAGCTGGTCCATGAAGTATTTCCTTATAATTAGGTAGGTGGTTGAAAAACTGCACGGGTGCTTGGATGGGTCCAGCTGAACAGAGACAAGAGCAGAGAACCAATGACCAGTTTTGCAGACTGGACAGCATGCTGAACACTCTCCTAACACGCACATGGCATATAGATAAAACTAGTTTGTAAGATGCAGCAAATTCACTTTTCTAAGTCTGGCTGCGGAGGAGACAGACTTGTACAGTAGTGGCTAAAGGCGTTTGTTACACAGGGCTGCCAAGGTGACCTGCTCACAGTGTAGAGGGGAGTGTAGCTCGGGACCTTGTGAACAAAGACAGTCATCTCTATCCAGAGAGACGGGGCACTCCTGCTCAAGACAGTTGAACGTTGTACTTGTAAAATGTGCCAGCAGAGCACTGCTCTTACGATGGAAGCATAATTACTGTGCCCAAAGGAATGCTCTTGTGTTGTCTACCCTTCCTGCCGCTCCCAAATATTAGTGTCATGATGCTGCTGCCACCACATGGGAGGTGACACCGGCTTCCCAAGCCCTTGCTTAGTTAGCGTTGATAGGTTCCAGTGCTAAAGCCAAGATACTAGATTTTGAATGATCTCTTCCAATATTCCAAAGCAAAAGACTGTGTTTTAGGTAGGAGACATCCCATCTAGCTTGACTTTAGCATTGGCTGTGCTTCCTCAGTGCCCTTTCTGCCTCTGGGGTAGATGCTCACCTTTTAAGATGCCTGACCCTTTCCCCATGTTAGTCTTTCAGGGGAACTGCAGACTGTTTTCTGCTATGTTTTGTGTTATCTCCGTGTTAAAAACAAAACTGGAGGCTGTATGCACGGTAGAGGGAGGGTGACTGGTTGCTGTTAATGTAATGGCCATGTAAAACTCGCTGTGACTCTTGCACTGTCATTAAACTCTGTAATACCTGTTGACTGCTGTGGCTACTGCTGAACATGACATACAGGCTGCCAGGAAGGAGAACCTGTAATCACAAGGAACTTCTATTAGTAACACAAGGTTAGCAGGGAGAACTCGGGTATGGATGGGAGTAAAGGAGACAGACAGCTGCCTCATCTAAAGCTTAAAAAACTAAACAAAAGCAAACAAAACCTGTTCCTACAAAGCTGCTGTGTTGGTTTACTTAAACTGCACTACTGAAAGTCTAAATAATGCCTTCAGGTGTGTTCCCTTGAATGTTGCTGCAGTGAATTATTCCTGTGCTGCCCATTCTTTCCAGCTTTGAGTCTCTTCAAAAATGTCACTAGCCTGAAGTAGTGTCTGCATTCATTATCACCTCTGCACTTTTTCTTTTTCCTTTCCCTATTTTTTGTGCGTGTGTGTGTGTGCTGTGCCTTCACTCACAGTCTAGGATGAGCTAGAGTGGAAACCTCTTCCGTGTAATTGATGCAGAATGGAACCTATTTCTGTCCAGAGTCATCCAGTCCTCGTGCTTCCTCTAGTCTCGCCTGTGACAGGGGAAAACTGTGGAGAACTGTGCTTCTGTGTTCATTAACTGGCTGCTACTCAGGGTCAGACACAGCTTTGTCTTGCTTACTAGACTGCCTCTGCACCTTGTCATAGGGGGGAAAAAAGCACCGTGCAGGATGGGTTGTGACCTCTGAGCATGTGTAGCCGGCTTAGCATTTGACACGGGCTCAAACTTGTGCTTTCAGTGTCTCTGCGCTGGATCAAGCTGCCTCCAGTGTGGACAAACAGCCGAGACCACGTGAGAGAAGTGCCCTATATGAGGTATGGGCACTCAGCAGTGCTCATAGATGACACCGTCTACATATGGGGTGGTCGCAATGACACTGAGGGAGCCTGCAACGTGCTCTATGCCTTTGATGTCAGTAAGTTCCAGCTTCTCACTCTTCCTTGTTACAAATGCTCTTGATGAGACCTTCTCTCTGCCCCACCACACTGCTCCCCAGAAAACTGCTTGTTTTCCTGTCCCTCAGTCCCTCTACAAAGTGACAGCCTGGAGGAAATGCTGCAAATGGGGAATTGGTATCACTGGCTATTTCAGCAGGTTTAGAAGGGGAGCAGGGTGGCCAGCGTGTCTGCACACTTGACTCTATGTAAAAGCCTTGGAACAGAGATTACTGAATTTGTCTAAGAGTCAAACGGGTTTCAGTTTTTCTATCAGCTTTGTGTGCTCTCTCTGATAGTAAATGCAACTGAAGCATTCTCTCTGTACGTTATATTATTCCTTAACTGTGGCTGAAGGTTGCAGCGAGAAGGGGCTAGAGGGTTGTGGTTCCTCTCCAGGGTGGTCCTTCTTTCTGAAAGCATGAAGGAGAGCGTGGAATAAAGCACAGAAGTTGTCAGAGACAGGATGGTAAGATAAGGGAAGGCATGAGTCAGGTTAGATAGACCTAAAAGATAAAGTCCTTGAGCCTTTTGGTTGGCTTCTCCATAGTGCTGCTGGTGCACCTGGGGAGAACAGGGACCATCAGGAACTGCTTGGACAGGAGTGTCAGGAAAGGAAGGGACTACATCTGGATTCTGGAGGCAAGTCCATCTAAACACTGACCAGTAACTGGCTTGCTGGACTTGCAAGGAAACTGCTTGCTCTGGTGCTTGGTCGTGGGTTCCCTGCTTCACCAGGAAATGTCTTGCAGCTTGGAGCTGCTTTGTGGGCACAGGGTTTCCCCCTTCTCCTGACACGTGCAGCTGGGAAGCCACCAGTAAACCTCCACCTAGGCAGAGGCATCATAGTGGGAGCTCCCTGGTCTCCCTGCCAACTCCAGCGCTTTAGCATTAATTGAAAATTAATGGAAAGGCCAAACTTCAGTCCTGGTCCGAACCCTCTGCAGCTGTCTGTACACGCTGTGCCTGTTCCCTGTCAGTCCTGGAAAGTGAAGCTGGCAGTTGCAATCCCATGTCTGTCGTGTAAGTTCCACTGTAGGAGTCGCATCAAGCTGGATAAAGTCCTGGCTGGGTGCAATTTTGTCCCCTGGGGTGCTGAACAGATTGTAAGTCAAGGTCTCTTCCATCTCTAATTTGATGTGTTGTGCTTGGGTGAGCTCTTGCTGCTACCGTGTGACTGGGCTTGGAAGCAGCCCCATGAAGAAAAGGAACTCGATAGCCGCTGCAGCTTTCTCACTAGAGGCTGCCCAGGAATTCTGTTGACCTTGCAAGACCCTTGGTGTGGTTCCAGCTGGAGCCTAGGTGGACAGCTGTGGCCTCAGGCCAAGTTCAGAGAAGTCATCCTTGTGAAGAATGTTGCTTTGGTTCCAATGTTACCGCTGGCTGAAATAAGCACTGCTCTTGGCAGCTCGCAGCAGTTCGGGAGGGTGGTGGGTACGTCTCCTGCTGCCTTAAGGCTTATATGTGCCTCTCTGGGCTCTTGGGACAGGTGCCTGTTTGTGCTTGGCAGTTTGTCGCTGGCTTGGCTCCATGTTGACCTGGCACGGAGAACATCTCTGGCTGGATTTAAAGTCCTCCCCTAAATCAAGCCAGCCACTGGAGCATGCAGGCTAAGGGGCTGAATCTGGCTGTTGCAGGCTCACGGGGAGCTGCGTGAAGAGAACCACGAAGGGTGGAGTGTGAAGAAGGCTCCTCTTGAAGAGGGGATGAGAATGTAACAAGAGGAGCAGATAAGATAGGGAGGACCATGCTGCAGAGGTGGGGATGTGCACAGTAGCTGTGTTGACATGGTGAGCGAGCGTGTGGTTAAGTGACTTCTGCCTGGATTCAAGAGCTGTTTTTCCTCAGTCGGTTAGTCAGCATCTCCACGCTGTGAGGTCAGTTGAGCCACTTAGCATCACTGCTTCATTGTAATTGAAACTGTAAATGCAGAGTTGATAAGTGACTCACAAGTAGGCTTTGCAAGAGATCCAATAAAAATAACATTGCTGAAGCAGTGCTGTACTACACGCGCTTCAAACGTGAGCTGTGTGTCAGGTCGGGCAGAGTCCCCAGGCGCTGAGACCTCCGTCACCATGCCCCTCTGTGAAGGCTCGGGCAGGTAACCTTGCCTGAAGAAGCTTGCAGCTTCTGCAGAGAAGCAGGTGCTGTGTGTGAGAGAGAAGGATTTCGGTCTTAGAAATGAAGAACAGTAGCAAAGAGCTATCCCATCCCAACATCTACTGTATTTTCTTAGCGTTGCCTCCTGTTTTGTTTCAGACACGCACAAGTGGTTCACGCCAAAGGTGTCTGGAATGGTCCCAGGGGCGAGAGATGGACATTCAGCTTGTGTCCTGGGAAAGAGCATGTTTATCTTTGGAGGCTATGAACAGCTGGTGAGTAGTCTCTGTAACTGTTACTTGGTGATCCCTTGGGAAAGAGAGTGTTCCTACCCAGGGCATCGGTAGAGGCAGGATACAGGGGCATATTTGTATCCATAGTTGCTTTCATTTTATAACTCAGCAAAGTTACAGCATTAATTACCCAGGTTATGCTCTTCGTTTTGCAGAGAAGATGGTTGGGAAAGTAGGCCTAAAAAAAATGGTGGGTATTTTTTTTCTTCCCCAAAACATATATAGAGGTAAGAATATAAATATTTTTTTTCCTGACTCATTGCTCAGCCAAATGTAGATGGATAAATACATAGCATTTTAAATAAATACATATTGATCTACATTTATTTTAATTTGGCTGAGAAATGAGCCAGAAAAATCACTTTCCAATGTCTGTGGTGTTGCTGTGAGGTTTCGTCCTAATCCAGTGCGTGTTCCCTGTATTCTATACCTGCTCTCACATCTTGCTGATCCCCTCCAGCAGACACTTGCTTGCCCTCCCATTAAGAATGCCTTGAGCTGAAGGTCATGCTGCACTAGTCGTCCGTGTGCCTAATGCTCCTTTGAGCAAATCCTTATGCTCTGATCTTAAGAACTGGGTAAATATCATTTCAGCCTATCAACAGGCTCCAGAAAAGCTGCGCAATGTCACATCTGTTTACTTGGAAGAAAGCTGGGGCTCTGTTACAGCAGTCCCTGAGTTATTTCCCCTCTTCTGAGGACAATGGCATACCAAATCCATGATCTTGATTGCAGCAGCAGGAGGAGTTAGAATGTGGTTTGGTTTTAACCAAGACAAAGCAAGCCTGTAGCTGTCTCGCTGCTATGTCCCATGCCTGGAGGAGCAGGAGTCCGTGCTGTTCATGTGAACGCAGGCTCTTCCAGGCAGCTAGCTGCAGACGAGTTTTGTAGGATCCTCAGAAACACGGGTGTAATTGCTCCTGGATGTTTAGCTTCCTAGAAGTAATCTTAGCTTCTACCTCTTATCAGGTGGCCTTAGAAGAGCCAGTTTGACTGTCCCATTAGTGCCCCTTTCTTCTGTGGGGCATGGAAGTGGAGGCAGGGTTCTGCTGTGAATGTATCTTATTGTGTGCAGAACAGCTTTAGGGGGAGGAACTGAGCACTAAATAAATGGGAAAGCTGCAGGGAGAGACAAGACACCTTTGAGGAGAAATGGGCTTTGCCTTCCTCTCGTTAAGTGATGGGTGTGCTGCCTACCTTGACGTTTTGGAGCAAGCACCGTGTCTTTTAGGACAGTGTCCTCCCTGGGGCCAGATGTGACCAGGCTGCCCTGCTGTCTTCCAGGCTGACTGCTTTTCAAACGATATCCATAAATTGGACACCACAAACATGATGTGGACCTTAATCTCTGCCAAGGTCAGTATCTGCTTTTCACTCTGGTTTGTGGAAGAAATCTTGTATCTGCTATTCTCTGGGATAGCTGCCCACACCTGTCTTCCACCTTCTGTCTGGTGTGGCTGGGATCTACAGGAGGCGAAGTTCTCCAGGAGAAGGCAGCCACCCCAATTTCCAATTTCCCCATCAAGCTGTGTCGTCTCCCTGGGTAATCTGCATTCTTTCTCTTGTTCTGTTGTTTTACTCTGTCCCTGCAGGGTACGCCAGCTCGCTGGAGAGACTTCCATTCAGCTACCATCATTGGAACAAAGATGTACGTATTTGGTGGCAGAGCTGATCGTTTTGGGCCGTTTCACTCCAACAATGAGATCTACTGTAACCGCATTAAAGTATTTGATACAGAAACAAACTCCTGGCTGGACTCCCCTCCAACTCCGGTGCTCCCTGAAGGCCGGCGGAGCCATTCAGCATGTGAGTGTGGGTCTGCTGAGAGAGGAGGACAGTGGAAGGGAATTCCTGCCTGCCTCAGAAGGGTTGTCTGGTCTGCTGGGTGGAGATGTGGGTTAGCAAGAGTGCACAGGGCCTGGCTTCTGTGGAAAACTGCTGCCCACCGAAAAGCCTTGTGCATAGCCCTGCACGTGAAGATGATGTAAGTGAAGGTGGATAACCAGCACGCTTTGCTTTGCGTTTGATGGCGGGACAGGGACCTGCTGGGCTTTACCTTGGGTGGCACACTGACGTCTATGCTTACTCCTCACAGTCAGCTACAATGGGGAGCTATATGTATTTGGTGGCTACAACGCACGCCTGAACAGACACTTCCATGACCTCTGGAAATTCAATCCAGGTACTTATGCTTTTAACTTGTTGCGGTGATAGTGCTCAAGGCCCTCAAGTGTGTGAGTGCTCAGATGAACATGCTTTCCAAGGGCTAGGAGCCTACGTGGGGGGAAACGGCCCTTCTGACAGCATTGATAAGAACTTGCTACTGTGCTTGGGATCCCTGTTCCTCCACAGACTGTCTCCAAATTTCAATTAGAAAGTGGAAAAGGAAGTATTGCTGAAAGACCCAGCTACTCAAAGGGTGGTTGGCAAAACTTTGTCTTGTTCTTAACTATGCAGAAATGTTGGCAGAAAAGAAAATATAGGGAAGCAATGGGCTTAGGGGGGCAAGGGACCATAGCTGGGGAAACCATTCAACTCGAGCTGCAGGATCACCATACCACACTCTCTTGGTACTAGATCAACTGTGCAGCAGCAGGAGCTGGTACCCTGAGTATCAGTCAACTGTGAGCTGCTTTGGGGTCCTCAGGCACTTTTCACAGTCCGGTAGACTGATTTTTGTTTGCTAATTGCCTTGCATAGTAAAGTTACCTGAGAGCAGCCAACTTGCTGCTCCCCAAGCTGATCTATGAGCTACTGTGAGAGCTCCTGAAGGTTTCAGTCCTGTGCATTAGTGATTAATCACCCCCCAGCATCCTTGCCACAGAGGGCAGCAAGGACAAAGGCTGCTGTCTTCTCCACTTGGTTCAGTTCCCCTGTGCTCCTTTCCCACCACCAACCTGTCCCAGTGGTCTCCACTCTGCGAGGATGGTCTGCATTCACAGTGGCTGCCAGCAGATGGAGCTGGTTCCTGGGTCTCCCTCCAGATCTGGACCGCAGCAGGGTGCTGGAGAAAGGAGCCTGCCTGCCTGCCTGCTCCTGGAGCTCTGCCCTGCACAGCTCTCAGTCATGTCTGACCTGCAACTCCCATCTCAGCAGGCAGAGCTCCAGGGCTGTGCCTGGCACCTGAGCGACCTGAGTAACAACCTTATAGAAGTGCACCGTTTTGCCACTAGCAAGAAGAGGAGGTCGACAGGGAGGGTGCATGTTGGCTAGTAGGTGTCTGCGGGGCAGTGCGTCTTGGCCAGACTCTTGTGACAAGCTGGTGCACTCTTTTCCGCCCCTTAGTTTCTCTTTCTTGGAGGAAGATTGAGCCCAAGGGGAAAGGCCCGTGTCCTCGACGCCGGCAATGCTGCTGCAGAGTAGGGGACAAAATCATTCTCTTTGGAGGCACCAGGTGAGTTGCGTGGTGTGGCTCTGAGAGGGTTCGCCATTCCCTTCAGCACAGTGTCGCTCCATGATCTGCCCCGTGCTGTAGTCAGATGCACTTGGGGGGCACGTGGCAACTGTCCATCTACCTTACGAGTGTAAGAAATGCTGAAGATCAGGGCTCCTCTGGAAAAAGGCCAAGGAGGAGATTGAAGAGGTCATGTAGGCTTGTAAAGCACCTGGTGCCAAGCCTTCTTGTACAAGTAGAGGCAGAAGTATGTAACATGCTGTTCAGGAGGGGTTGTGCAGTGGTCAAGCTTTCTGTGAAAGAGGTCATGGGGAGGGAGGAGGAGATCCTGCCATCAGAAGGACAAATAGCCTAGTCTGCTGTGCTATAGCAGACCTCAGACTGACTTAGCCTCCTCTCCATGCTGCCCTGCTTCTCCCACCAAAGTTTCTTTCTTTCATTGGCAAGTGTGGTGCCTGTCAAGCTGCAGGGAGATGTCCACTCAGCAGGGAGCTGTTTGAGGAGCCCACGGACACAACAAGGCAACATTCCCTTCTGTGCCAGTGTTCCTTAGCAAAGTTTCCATTCACAAAAGGGATCTGGTGCTAAGGATTTAGCTGTCAAACAATGGAAGTGATACTGTCAGGGTGCAGGGCGGCTGGATGTGGCCAAGAGCCTTAACAGCTGCTAAAAGAAAGGAAGTGGCCCATCACCAGGACATGCTTTTTGCTGTCTGGAATGACAAATTGCAGCTCTGGAGCACAAGCCTGTTTGCCAGCATCTACCTTGCAGAGACATCTGAAATGTTTTCAGCCTTCCACGTGGTTTGGAAAGCTTTGGGGATTTCTCTGGGACCCTAGCAGTGGCTTTTTTTGGGAATAATTCTGAAGAGAGGTTGGGGCAGAGGACAAGGCAGGGCAGGTTCTGCTGATGGGCTGACCGTACCAGTCTGCGATGGGATGAAGGGTCTTCAGGCCCCAGGAGTGCTGGGGGGGGTGCTTAGTTGTCCGTGTGGGTGTGAGGGAGTGCTTAGTGCCGGTGAGGCATGCGGAGGTGCTGAGTTTATCCAGTCTTCTCAACAGATACTGGGTGCTGCTCTGTACAGTCGGAAGGCTTGGTAGGGCTTGATGGCAGTTTTGGATGCTCTCGGATGCTGCGGTGTGGGTTCGTGTTACAGCAGCAGATAACTCTGATGTTAAACCTAGGCAGCCCTAGGAAATGCTAGCAAACCACAATAAATTTGACACCAGCTTTTTGGAGTTTGGGCCACCTCTGCCAGGCAACGCAGCAGTGCCTTGTCTTCTCCACTGACCAACTTTGGTATTCAACTTGTTCCTTAATCTGGGCTCAACCCCAGTGCAGGCCAGTTCATCAACATTAATTTGGGATAGGAAGAGTCGCTGGCAGCCAGGAATGCAGCCTGCTTGGACTGGAGGGAGGGTCTTGCAGGCTGGGGAAGGGGGAGGTGGGGGTGGGGACTGCGCTGGCTTCCTGTAACAGTTATCAGGTGTATTCTGGAGCTGTCTGGAGAGATAAGAAGTTTTCCAGGAAGTCGTTGTAATGGAGAACTCCCTGTGGTCTGCCTCCTGACCTGTGCTCCCATGCCTAGGATGGGGTAGGGGGGGGGGCACACAGCGTGGGGGATCCGGCAGGGCTCCTTGGAGGATGAGCCGGCAGGCTCAGCTTTCTAGGCAGCAGCAGTGGGGGACGGGCAGGCAAAACCTCTTTGTGTCCTGCCTTCCCTTACAAGATTCACGTACGCTGTAGACTGTTCAAGAGCCACTTCTGCAGGGTGCCTGCTCCTGTGGCATCCAAATGCGTAGTCCCTTTTGTAGTCCTGCCTAGAGCCTGGTCTTTTTGCCCCAGCTGTGGTCTCTCACTGTGGCCAGCAGCAATCCCGTCACTTTTGTCCCATTTAAGTGACTGCGAAGTCACGTAGCACTAAGCTCGGTGTTCCCATTAGCTGTGTCACAGTTGTGGCCCCAGTCTGGTTTCCTCCCAAACCCGCCAGCACTTCAGCATGCAGAGACCATCCACAAGGGAGAACGGCGGGGAGAGGGAATGCTATAAACCAGAGTTTAGCTGAACAGATGCTGATCCGGGTTTGGCTTGAGGCTGTGTTTTCCCTGACAAGGCTTAGAAACTCCTGGCTCTGGTGAGGGAGTAGGGGCTCTCACTGGGTGCTTGGCGCAGGGCCCAAGAGCATTCACCAACACGCTGAATTGCTGTGCAGCTGGAATGAGCAGTTTTGCTGGGCTCTGCCTGGCAAAGGGGTGCCCTGCACCCTGCTGTCTGGGAGTTGGGGCTCTCCTGGTCTTGAACTCCAGGCTTTCCCTTTTGCAGTTTGGTGATTAAAACTGCAGACATGGTGCCTGCTGGCTTGCCTTTGAAAGATAAGGGATGGTCTAGGGTTTCCTGTGACGTGGATGTGAGATTAGATTGCGGTGTGGTGAGCACACAGGGGTGGAATTAAAGGGGCTTTTGCCTGTATCCGGGCAGATGGGACCCATCAGTGACAGGTCTCCTCTGCCAGTAGTGAGCAGTGCCCCACAGTTTGTGCTGGGTTTATGGGAACCTGGCGGGGGTAGGTACTGTCTCATATCCCGTGAGATGTGAAGCGTATTGGGTCATAGGTGGGGAAGCAAGTGACACTGAGGTGAGAAATCACTGCATGAGGTCCCAGCTAAGCAGAGAGGACACACTGAATTGCCTTGTCACAGACCAAAGCAGGACTTAAACCACCTTTTCCTTTCTTTCAAATTCTTCAAACAACCATCAGCCACGGGAGTGCTTTCCCCTGGTCCAAGCGCTGCTGTTGCAGCACAGGCTGGTCGGTCTGTGTTAGGGGGTGCAGTGACCAGTCTCTTGGGTGCTTCGGTTGTTCCACCAAAACCATGCAGGCAGCAACCCATAGGTGAGGCTGGCTGTTCCCTAGAAATGCCTGAAGTCATAGCTCCTCACTAGCATTCCAGGACCTACATCAGATGGGAGTATCGGCAAATTGGGATTGGTTTAAAATGACTGCTGCACTGATCAATGCCTGACACGTGCTCAGTTACAGTCTTCTGAAATGCCGTTCCCATTTTGGCACAAGCAGGGAGCTGTGGCTGGAGCCCACAGTGATTCCTGAGTCAGGCTGCGAAATGTCGGTGCTTGCCCTGCCATGCAGATGTTTCCTAGCTGCTTTCTCTACATTTCTCTTGGAACATCTCAATGGCCACGCTGAAATAATTGCAGTAGATCTTAACTGCGTGAGAACTGGAGCAACAAACAGCATGTGTGGCTGGGCAGAATCTGTTTCAAACCTTGTGCTGTTGTGCTTGGCACACAACTTCAGCTCATGCAGCAGAACCCAAAAGCAGTCCATCTGCTGGCCTAGTCAGAGGAACACAAACTAATAAAATAGGATGTTTTCCTGGCTGCAGGCTGCTAACCTGTTGGCTTTTGCTGGAGAGTTTGTGCTAATGCAGCAGGTACATATGGCTGTTGCAGACAAAGAGGGAAAGAGGTGCCACTAAGCCAGGTGAAGACCTCAGCGTCTGCTTCAGGTGCTCGTTCACTGCTGCTGCTGCCTTTGCTCCTCTGTAGAAAAAGTTGAACTTCTGCAAAGCACCTTTATATTGTCCTCAGAGAAAGCAGCTTGGCTTATCGCACTCTGGCCCCACTGCAGTGCTGGGGTAGTGTGGTGCAGTGCGTGCTGCCTCTGTCCCCAGCAGCATCAGGGCTCCTGAGAGCTTACAGACAGGAGAATCCAGCTCACCAGTTTCCATGGCATGACTCATGAGTAACATATGGCGCGTGGCAGTCTGCAGATGTTTCATGCAGCCCTGGGAAGCTAGAGCTGAGGTGGGCAGAGAGAGCACAGCAGTGTTGCCTGCAGCATATGGCTTCTTTTGTTGCTTTTCCAGGTTGCAGACAATTTGGATGGCCACTAGCTACTTCAGAAGTCTGCCGCCATCCCTGGAGATAGGTCATGGCTCCCATGATCTGCGGCCTTGCAGCACAACTAGAGAGCCTTGCAAAAAGTCCTCTTGGGTCTCCAGCTTATCTCGCCTACCTCACTGGGGACACCAGCACAGCTTTTTGGGCTTTTGTACTGTGCCGTTGTGTGGTGTCTGATTCTTCCTAGATCAGATACCTGTCTCGTGTGATGTTCTCCCAAATCCTTCTACTTCCCATTGCATGCCTCCCCTTGGCAGTGAGGTGAAGCTGGCCTGAGGTCTGTAAAAAAAGATACTGTGTGGGCTGGGTCATGCTGCTCCACGTGGTGTTTGGGGCCAGGTAGGGATGGGCTGATCCCTGCCTGCCCAGACAGTTTGATCCGTATCTGTTTCCTAACACGTTACTAAGGCAGCCTTCCATGATACAGCATTGCTGTGAAGCTGGTTAGTCTCCAACAGTGCGCTGGGTTCTCCAGGTGATGCCAGGCTGTCTGGCCCTGCCTGCTGTGGAGCAGCCTATGGGGCCTGTTTATCACACAGAGCGGGACAGATGCTTGTGCAAGCACGCCTGCCTGCCTGCCTTCAGGAACTGCTGTAACATCCCTTCTCCAGCCTGCTCGGAGTCATCCTCAGCCTCGTCCTGGGGCTCAGCTTTGCCTCTCTGAGTGGAGCTCTTTGGAGGGTCAGATCCACTGAAATTGCTGAGCAAACAGGAACCCCGAAACGAGCCTTAGCTCTGGAGGCAGCTGTTTGCCAGCACCCTCCTCGTGCCCGGAGGGTGGGTGCCGCAGTTCTGCGGGAGGCCCCAGGGTTGCTCAGTTGTTGGAGAGTGGTTTGGGAGGTACCTGGGGAAGGAGGAGTGTGAAACCAGCCAGAGGCTGGTCAACGTTCGAGAAGGGAAAAGGGATGTTCCCTGCAAAGTGGGACCTGTGTTTGAAGGTGCAGCAAAGCGACAGAGGCAGGTGAGGTGAGCGGGAGGCTCGCAGCTGGAGTCATTGCGGTCGTTTGTGAGAAGGTGGCAGCCCCCCCATTCCCTGCTATGGCTCGCAGAGGAGGTGGTGTGTGTTTCTGCCCCCGGCTCTGTGCAGCTCTGCCTGTTCTGTGAGGAGCTGGGAGAGTGATAGCGTTGGGTGCTGCTGAGGGAAGCAGAAGGACAGGAGGGATCAGGCAGGCCAGGAACTCTCCTGGACTTGCTCAGCCCTTAGGGAGCCCAAGGGACTGTAACTGGTGTACAAGCGTTTTGGTACTGACTGATAACACTTTGCTTCGCTTCTGCAGCCCGTCTCCAGAGGAGGGAATGGGTGATGAATTCGACCTGATGGATCACTCAGACCTCTACATCCTCGACTTCAGTACGTGAGCATTCCCTGCCCAGCTTGTCCCTTCTCACCACAAGGTGCCCTGTGAGCAGGCCCTGCTGTGAAGCACCATACCGTGTCCTACATGGCTCCAAGTACCTGCTTCTCAGAGCCAGGCAGCTGCCTCTGGCTGGTGAACATGGCTTAAGGCAGACCAGCCGGAGATGCAGCTGTGCTTGCAGGCTTGAGCTGGGATCATGGTTCACGCTCTCCTTCACACAGACTTCTTGTGGGAGCACAAACTGCTCTAGCCCGTCCCTGGTATGCCTGCCTTGTCCCTCAGAGGAATGGCTGGGGTGCTGTGCTTTGTTCCCTATGGCACGATGCCTGGACTCCCCCTCCCCGGTAGTGTCCAGACGAGGACTGCCGTGACTAACTGCTCTTTTTCCGCAGGCCCCAGTCTAAAGACGCTGTGTAAGCTAGCAGTGATTCAGTACAGCTTGGACCAGTCCTGCCTTCCCCACGACATCAGGTACTGTGTGCCTTGCTGGGAGGTCATCCCACGGGTGCTCCCTGTCCTTGGGGTGCTCCAGCCCTGGCTGAGGGCTGCCTGGGGCCCTCTTTGGCACTGTGCAGCTTCAGGGGAGGCTGGGCTGGAGCCCACAGCTGGGGCTGATGTGCAGCGGAGCTGCTCCAGCCTTGGGCACTGTGTTCATGCTTTCTCTCAGTGTATCCCATTGGTGTCTTACAGATGGGAGCTCTCGGCCATGACAACAAACAGCACCATCAGCCGCCCCATCGTCTCGTCCCAGGGCTGACGCCGGCTTGTCCCTCTACCACCCTGCCCTCGCCCCTCCACACACTGACTTCTTGCTCCACTGCCTGCATGAGTTTTTAGCCCTTTCAAGCAAGGAACATGTGAGCTCAGTTTGTTTTGCCCTAGCCAGGCCTCCCTCTGCCCTTGTTATGCTTTGGGCAGCACAAGTGTGCAGGCAGAGCCATCCGCCGGGGAAGAAATTGGCTCACCCCAGCAGCACAACTGTGAACCCCCCTCCTTGCTGATGGCTCCAGCGTCTCCTGCCTTCCTTCCCCTTGCCTGTGGAGCTGCAGCGGTACTGGCCTGGTCCCCAGACACTATCCAAGGGCCTGAATCGACTCCTACCACCAGCCATGGCCCTGGGCTTGGCCTTGGGCTATGAACTGTTCCTGCACTGCCTTGAAAGAGAGCAGGGACCTCCATGCCTGCACCCACCAGTGCTGACCAGTGTCCTGGCACTGGATGGCAGGCCCCAGCCCCAAGCTGAGCCTGATGTGGGGGCCTGGGCCCAGCTGGACTCTCTGCCCAGCTCCTGTTGTAAAACAGCAACTGGGGAGAGTTTTATAAATGCTGAGGCAGAGATGGTTTCTGCTGCTCTGTGTGTCCTAGCAGGTGAATGGGGGAGAGAGAAGGTGTGGGAGGAGAGAGACTGAACCAGTTGCTTTCCCCCACAGCTGCAGGCCACCAGTGGCTTGTGGCAGCAGCTCTCACCAGCCACAGCCCTGGTTGGGGTGGGAGAAGGGGAGCCGGATCCCCCCCAGCAGCACTGCCCTGGTGTGCCTGCCTCCCGCCCAGGGGCTGTGCTGCCCCATGAGATGTGGGGGGATGTGGAGGGATGTCTGGGGCAGCCTCCCCATGCACTACGGAGGGCTGTGCCCAAGCCCCTTCCCGTGGAAGTGAGGCATGTGATATGAAGAAGCGGCAACTCCGGCAGCAACTGTAGCAGAGCTAATGCAGGGAGACCTAGGGAAGTGCTCAGGATGCTCCCTGGGATGTAAAGTCACAGGGCAGCTGAGAGATGGTGGTGGCTGTGTGCTGGCAAGGGGTTACAGAGGGCCCAGGCCATCTCCCCTGCCCGGAGGGCTGGCATGTAGCCAGGGGTCAAGTGCTGCTCACCCAGCAGTGCAAGGCTGCAAAGGTGCCTGGGCTACTGAGCCTGTGGGAGATGGCCAGCGCAGGTGCAATGGAGCAGCCTGGAGCGGCATGAGAGCAGTGAAAACCCCACGGCGAGAGAACAGAAGGCATCACAATTGTGACAAAAGCTTGTTCTTCATGTACTGGCAGCACCTCGCTGTGGTGGGTGATGAGCGTCAATGGTAAGGCTGGGGCCTGAAGGGAGCCAGGGTCTGCTGACAGCACATCTGGCTCAGGGAGAGCACCCCCAGCCTGGGCTCCCCCTTTGTGGTCCTTGGCACCTGCAAATTGCCTGTGAGGGCTCCCGTGTGTTGTCCAGCAGCTCCAGCTCCCCTGCTCGACCAGCTGCCTCAGCCACAGGCTCTCTCTCAAGCCATGCCATGAAATGGAGGGGGTTTTGCCACAGCATCCCTTTCCCCAGCACTGAAGCACCACGCTTACTCTTCTTGTAGGGTGCCAGGCACCAGAAAACACCCACAGACCACCCAGGCTCACTGCACTGGGCAGCGTGTTGCTGAGCACAGAGACTCCCCAAGGTACTCCTGGCTCTGTCCGTGACTGGCTGTCATTGGGGCTTCTCCAGGGAGAATCACAATCTCTGGGACATTGAGTGGAAACAACAGGCCCTAGAAAGGCTCAGCACCACGTGCCAGCTGCCTCTAGGAGAGCAAACCTTTGGTGGGGAGAAGGCTTCTCTGGGAAGAAAAGAAGGGGCTCACCAGGGGAGAGGGTCGCAGGCACTCCCCTCCCCTTCAGGGGTTCCCTCAGGTTCAGGGGTGCTGTGGCCCAGACCTCCCTCTGCCAGGACCCTGCTGCAGACCTGGAGACGGGACACTCCTCACCACCTTGATCCAAATGTCTCCAGTGCATTTTGTTGGTGTACCAGCTCCCTCTCCCAGCACCCAGCACAGTCATCAGTGATGCCGGAGTGCAGCTGCCGGGCAGGCGGACTAGCCACAGGCCTGGGCTGGCAGTAACTGTGAGCCAGGAGCTGGACGGATGTGTGCCCCACGGGGGGATCCCTGCTACCTTCATCATCACCCCCTCCTGAGCAGCCAGGTTTGCTTTAAAGACCCTGGCTTCCTTTTATTGCTTCCCCTCTCAGATTGCAGCCAGCTGCGAGGACTATTTTTAGCAGCCTGCCTTCTAAAAATAGCCCTGAGCTGTTTGGAATTGCGTCACGAGAGGTAACTCTCTCCACGAGCGGCTTGGCCCCTGCGCCCCAGGAGGGTACAAAAGGAGGCCGGGAGCAGTGGGGTCAGCAGGTTCAGACGCAGCCAGAGGCGAAGGAGACGACCGTGCGCTGCCAGCTTCAGGCATCCTAGTGCCGGCACCATGACCATCTTCTGCAGCCACTGCCACAGGCCGCTGCAGGCAGAGATGAGCTGCTTGCCCAGGAGGGGCAAGCAGGCGCCCAGTGCCTCAAAGCCATTCAGGTGAGCCTCCCGCCTACAGGGCTGTGATGGCCTCCGAGCTGGGGAGAGACCCGGGCCAGCTTGCAAGGGGCTGGCACCAGCTTGGGACGGTGCAGCGGCCAGCTAGCACATGGGGAGGAGGCACGGGAGCTTGGAGGGGCAGAGGGATTGCGGGTGATTGAAGAGTAAAGGCAGATGCGATGGGCTGGGCCTCACGGGATGAGGTTTCCATCCTTGCGGGATTTGGCGGGGAGGTTGTGTCACTTGGGCTGCCTGCCGACGCGCAGGTCGTTGTCCAACCTGCCCACCCAGCGAGAGGGGCACCAGCTACACCAGCAGCGTGTCCCTCCTGGGTAGCCGCGAGCACCTCTGCCTGCACCCGCTGCACTGAAAGAGCCACCAAAGGTTTGCTCTCCTAGAGGCAGCTGGCACAGGCACTGTGCCTCTCCACGGGAGCATCTCCACTCCCTGTCCCCGAGCTTGCAATTCTCCCCATAGCAGCAGGTGGGGAATGCTGTCCTCCCCGGATGCATCTCCCCACATGGCTGGCTTTGCAGGTCAACCAAGAGCGCCTCTAAGGCTCGCCGGGACCAGATCAATGTGGAGCTGCAGGCGCTGCGCTCCCTGCTGCCCATCTCCACGCAGGAGAAGGAGCGGCTCTCCTACCTCCACACCATGGCCCTGGTGTGCCTCCGGCTGCGGGGGGCTCAGCTGTTCCCTCCAGGTACCTGCAGGCACTGCTGTACCCCATGCTAGCTTGGCTCTGCGGGGGGCATTGCTCCTGCCCCAGCAAGACAGCGTTTCACCCTGTGCTCACCCTGCAGGCTCAGCTCCTCCTGCAGGACCGGTCCTCAGCACGGAGCTGCTCTCCCTGCTGCCAGGGTTTCTGCTCGTGCTCTCAGCCAACGGCAAGCTGGTCTACATCTCTGAGAACGTGGCTCAGGTCCTGGGCCTCTCCATGGTAAGCACCCACTGGGCATTTGCAGTGACCGTCCCGGTCCTGGTGCCTTTTTCGTATGCACGGAGCACTGCCCTGGCAGATGCTGGCCTGTGGCTCCAGCGGGCAGGCACGGTCCATGACAGCAGCCCCCTCTTTGTCAGGTGGAGCTGCTCGCCCAGGGGGACACAATCTTTGACATCCTAGATGGGCGAGCACATGAGGATGCACACAAGAAGCTCCTCCTCGCCCAGGAAGAGCCTGGCAGGGGTAAGGGAGGCCTCGGCTGGTGTCTCACAGATGCTGCCGCCCTGCTCTGGCCTTTCATGGCCATCGCTGCTGGAAGCAGAGCAAGGGAGCCCCCGACCCGCACCAGCCAGTTTGTTTCCC
The DNA here is from genome assembly GCA_026212715.1 of Elanus axillaris. Lineage (NCBI taxonomy): Eukaryota > Metazoa > Chordata > Aves > Accipitriformes > Accipitridae > Elanus > Elanus axillaris. Next base: position 20,453,724 of record JANZLQ010000057.1, read on the forward strand.
CGCAGAAGTCACGTTTATCAGCGAGATGCGCACATCCAAGGCCTTCCGGCTGCAGCACGGGGGGAATCGGGCTGTGGCCGTGCATGGGCGCTTCACAGCCCTGCACTGGCTGGCCTCCCCTTCCACCACAGCCTTCCTGGCCCTCTGCACACCAGTCGCACGGTTGCCTGCAGACAGCGATACCAGTTCCCAGGATGACCTAATCCAGAGCACGCACATGCTAGACATGACGTTTACCGATGTCACGGAGAGGTGAGGGGTGCCTGCTCACACCATAGGCCCAACTGTACTTCTCGGGCAGCAAGGATCATTTCCTTTCACCAAGCCTGTGTGTAGGATGCAGGCTGGACCTCACGTGAGCAGTGGGACTCTGCCAGACACTTCCCAAGCCTCGTCCCTCCCGCATTTGCAACTTGCTTCTGTACCTCTGTTGCTTTGTTCTCTCCTCCATCGTGCAACACCTGCTCCTTGCTGACATGGTGCAGACCCTGCAAAGCACTCAGTCCTCACTCCCCTTGTCTTCCCCAGTGTCACCTACCACCTTGGCTACCGCAGGGAGGAATTGATCGGTCAGTCGTGGTACAGCCTCCTGCACCCTGAGGACACTGACCTAGCGGCCACCCAGCACAGGGCCGTAGGTGAGTGTCAGGCCTGGGAACATGCCTGTCTTCCTCTGGCTACACCTGAAACCTGGCTGTCCAGGACAAAAGAAACAAAGTGAATTCAGTCCTGCCCATCGTGGCTCCCTGCTCCAAAAAGGACAAAGCAGGGAATTGGTTACCCACCCCACATGCTGTCTATAAGGTCACAGGGAACTTTCAAGCTTGGGAACACGAGCACCCCGCTTTGTCCCAGTGAAGAGAGGAGGGCCAAGCCTGCTTGAGCCCCAGCTTTTTGAGAGGGCAGGACTGTTATGGACCTGCCTCCGCTACCTGTGACTTCTGTCCTGCTGGGGCCAGAGCAGCAGACAGACTACAGACCCTATTAGGGCTGACTGCCGCTCTGCCCTGGCAACCGGGGCCACCATGCCCTGCCACAGGCTAACGCGACCCTTGCCCGCAGCACTCGGGCGCGGGACCAGACCCACAGCAGGGCCGGCAGTGCTGCGTGTGCTGCGCAGAGACCGCACCTGGGCCTGGCTTCGTGTATCGGCGCGGCGGGAGGACGGAGGCCACGCCATCACCTGCACCAGCCGCTGCCTCAGGTAGAGGGCTCTAACGGAGAGAAGGGTGGCGGTGGGGAAGCGAAGTCGTGCCCACGGGTCGCCCCTCACCCCCGTGTCCGCCGCAGGGAGGAAGAAGCGGCCTACCTACGCGACCGGCAGTACCACCCCGCGCCCCGTACCACGCCGCAGGCGCCAGCGGGAGAGGAGCTCAGCCTGCTGGCCGCACAGCTCCGCGCCCTGGCCGACAGCCTCTCACCGCCCGCCGCCGCCGCTCCGGCCCGGCCCTGGCCCCAGGCCGAGGCCTTCCCACTGGACACCGCCTGGGCCCATCTCCTTGGCAACGCGCCGGAAGGGGCGGGACCTACCGCCGCGCACGCGCACTACGCCCCCTTCCCGCACCAATAAACGTCGTTTATACACCTTTCTCCCCCACTGATTGGTTCTGTCTGCGCTTGCGTCGCCGCTCTTCGCTCCGCCCCTTCCTGTCTCTCCCGTGTAGGCGGGACTGGGGCAGGAGGTGAGGGGAGTGGGCAGCCATGAGGCCGCGTCAGGAGGGCGAAGGGGGTCGGGGCCGGCGCCGGCGGGGCCAGACGGCGGGATGGAGAAGAGCCTCCACCGCCGAGGAGGAGGAGGAGGCGGAGGCGGCCGGGGGGCTGAAGGCAGCAGAGGGCGAGAGCGACAGCGAGAGTGACAGCGAGAGCCCCCCGGGGGATGAGGGCCTAGTGGGGGCTCTCGGGAGAGGTAAGGGCCGGGCCTGCGGGGTGGGAGCGTTCTCCGGGAAAGGTGGTGGTCTCCAGGCTGGGTCTTGCCGTCTCCCCCGTCCACTGTCCCCCCCCTCCCCCCCCGGGGCCGCTGGCGGGGCGCGGAGGCCTGAGGTGGGGTCCAAGAGCAGGGTTTCGGCTTGAGCTGTTTGAGAACTCTCCAGAACAAAAGCTGTCAGGGGCCTCTTTTCTCTCCGGTCGCTTTCCCCCTCGTGTGGAAGTTCTCCTGCATCTTCTGAAGTACAGTTCCTCTGTGCAAATTTAGGTATGCGGTAGCTTGAAAGGATCTCACCGGGACAGGTAAACCGGAGCAGCCGGGTGGTGTGTAGCTGTGGTAATAGCGGTGGTGCTTCGGCTGGGTGTATGGAGGCGGTTGTTCTCATCTGCAGCAGGATATGCGGTGTGGTTTCCTTGTCTTGAAATGATCAAGGTGAGAATGAAAGCCTTACAAGACGTGCATCGAAGGCCCTCGAAGAGAATTGTGAGGGAACGGACGTTGGTGTTAAATACTGTTAAATACGTGGTAGGTAGGGCACGGTGTGCGTCACAGGGTCAAGAGTTACTGGTTGTCTTGTGAGAGGAGTCCCCTTGCTATGTTTGGGGGGGGCTGTGGGGGAGGCGCATCTCCTCTAGAGGTAGGCTTTCAGGAAGGGGTTCCCCCCCCATCTGTAGGCATTTTGTTTTCCTCTTTTAATGGTGAGCTTTAGCAAAGCTCAGAGAGAAGACCGCTAACAGTCACCCTCTCCTTCCCACAGCTGGATGTGAATGGGAACAGAGATACTGCTTTTACCATCTGTCCAGGCCCTCTGTAATCTCTTTTTTGGAACAGAAGTAGTTTAAATATTAGAGTGCAGCACTAGGTTTGTCTCAGTAGGGAATGACTGGGTGGATACAAGCCGTTTCTTAAGCCATCTATTTTTGCATCCTGGACACTCTTTGATGTGCTCGGCAGGTTGTATAGTTCTCAACAGGTTCAACTGAGAAAGGCATAAGGTGTCCTTGTGTCATGGGAGTCTGTGGGAGGAGAGGAAAATGGGGAGGCTTTGCTGGTGAGCAAGAAATGCCTATGTTGTCAGCAAGTAATGGTAGCCTAGCAAGAGGTGGAAAGAAGAGGAAACAATCCACAAAATAATGGAGGAAGGGAAGAAATGTCAGGAGGGGGAAAGTGAACTATAGAGACAGCACAAAAAAGGTAAATTATATTCTAGGAGGGGGGAAAGGAATGAAAAAAAAGGGAGGAAAATTAAAGTATCAAGAAAGAATGCAAGAAACAAGGAAAGTAAGCTAATTCTTTCTTTTAGTAGGCATTTTGATGGAGAACCCAATTTGATGGAGCATAGATTTTAAGGTTCATGAACTCTCCCTGTGCAGAGGTTGTGGCTAGGACCAGCCAATTTGGAGCAGGAAGCCAGCAACCTTTTCACACAGTTGTCAAACCTGCCCAGCAGTGAATGTCTGCTGGGACCATTCATTTCTGCCCCAAAACAGGCTTCTTTTTTTGTGCTGATGTCAAACGATGTTTTTATCCATGTGAGTGGCTACTTCAGTCTCCTACAAATAGATAGTAGGATGTATTTCATGGACTGATACTACTGTGTAGAAAGCACTTTCTCCATTAGGTTTTGGGTGGTCAGCTCTGGTCTGGTATCTCGTACCAGTATTGAAGTATTTTATGAGTGGAAGCTCTGCATGCCTTTGCCTTGTCTGATTTATACCAAATCTCTTTTCTAATCCTTTGCTAAATGTTGCATCTTTTAATATGGTGCCTTTATTTTGTTTTCAGTGACATCGCGTAAGCCTTTGCTATTTTAACAGTATTGTTTTAGAGTTGCAGCCAAATGGAGTATTGTAGTGCGAGTGATGGTATTTTGTCTGTCTTTGTGCAGTGTTAGAGTAGCTTCCACATTATTCTTCCTTTCTTTTAATTCTTTCTTTGCCCTTTTGACTGTCCTTGCTTAGAGTCTTTCATTTGTCTGTCTGGTGATGCTTTGAGTATCCAGTGATACTCAAACACTGCCCTATGTACTGATTAATTGCTCTCTACCCTGGTAACTTGTATCGTTAGCACAGATTTTTCCTATAGTGCCGCAGTCTAAAGCTATCTGTACTGAACTTTAACAGTGTGGTGGCAGCTGCTCTTGTCTAAGTCCTAGAATTTATTGGTTTTCTGAAGTCCCTGTAAACCCCAACAGCATGGTGACTTTAGATTGCGGAGCTGCCTGGCACTCAGCCCTTACCTGAATGTGGACACAGTTCTTTGGTCTGAAGGTGATTTCATGTTCTGGGCAGGCAGGCAACAGGCAATTGTACAAGAATGACACGGGGAAAGGTGGAGAACCGGAGGGAGATCAGAAAAGGTGATAGTGCTGTCATCCCTAAGAAGATGGAGGGCAAAGGTGTTTGTGGGAGCCGAAGCGAGAGAGGATATCAAACTGCAGTAAGATAAGTGGAAAGGGTGTTTTGGGGAAGCAGTGTAATGAAGTAGTGCTGTATTCATGTTTCCTTTGTCCCTTGTGCGGCAAACTGGACATAAGGTGTTCCCTTAACTCTCCTTGGAGGACTAACAAGCGTTGACAGAGCAGTGTTCCTGGCTGTTCAGAACATGGAAAAAGAAAACATTTCGTGAGGCAGCGCTTGACCATGCTCATTACGTTTTCTGGATGATGTGAGTAGATTCTGAAGCAGAAAGTCTTGGTTATTGCCAAGACGAGAGTGACTGGGTAGATGAGTCCATGCTCTGAGCCAGCGTGACTGACCTCATGTTTCTTCCTGAATTTGGCAGCAGATTTGGGCAGAGCATGCAGAAACCTTGTGTCGTGGGGCAGTGTATTGGGTTTGCATGGCAAGGTTTTGGTAGCGGGGGGGGGGTGTGGGCTACAGGGGTGGCTTCTGTGAGAAGATGCCAGAAGCTTCCCCCATGTCCCATTAGCTCAGGCTTGGCCAAGGCCTCTGTCAGCAACGGTGGCAGCACCTCTGTGATAAGATATTTGAGAAGGGGAGAAAAAAAAACCTGCTGCAGATCAGCAGCTGGAAGAGAGGAGTGAGAATATAGGAGAGAAACAACTCTGCAGACACCAAGGTCAGTGAAGAAGGAGGAGGTGCTCCAGCCACTGGAGCAGAGATTCCCCTGCAGCCTGTGGTGAAGACCATGGTGAGGCAGGCTGTCCCCCTGCAGCCCAGGGGGGTCCACGGGGGAGCAGGGGGATACCCAAAGGAGGCTGTGGCCCTGTGGGAAGCCTGTGCTGGAATGGCTCCTGGCAGGACCTGTGGCCCCATGGAGAGAGGAACCCAGGCTGGAGCAGGTTTACTGGCAGGACTTATGACTCCATGGGGGACCCATGCTGGAGCAGGCTGTGCCTGAAGGACTGCAGCCCGTGGGAAGGACTCGCATTGGAGAAGTTCATGGAAAACTGTCTCCCATGGGAGGGACCCCACGGTGGAGCAGGGCAAGAGTGAGAAGTCTCCCCCTGAGGAAGAAGGAGTGCTGGAGACAACATGTGATGAACTGACCCCGACCCCTTCCCTGTCCCCCTGCGCCACTGGGGGGGAGGAGGTGGAGAAAACCGGGAGTGAAGCTGTGCCTGGGAAGAAGGCGGGGGGGGGTGTGTTTTAAGATTTGGGGTTTATTTCTCATTATCCTGCTCTGATTTCATTGGTAATAAATTAAATTCCTTTTTTCCCAAGTCAAGACTGGTTTGCCCATGACTGTTACTGATGAGTGATCCCTCCCTGTCCTCATCTCAACCCATGAGCCTTTTGTTATATTTTCTCTCCTCTGTCCAGCTGAGGAGGGGAGTGATAAAGCAGCTCTGGTGAGCACCTGGCCTCCAGCCAGGGTCAACCCAACCACAGGCAGGATGTGATTGTTTTTGCTAGGCCACATTCGGGGTGTTTTGTGCCAAATGCATATTATTGCAAAGGCTTAGAAAGATGGTGTGCCTGTCGCTGCTCAGAGGTGTTGAGCAGACAAACACCACCCAGGTGGTGTTGGCTAAAACTTTCTCCTTCGGAAGGGAGCCAATACAAACCCTTCTGTTCCTTCTTGCCCCTACCATCTTCCAGAGAACGGAATGAGAATATCCCAAGTGCTGCCTTAAGAAATGTTTCCTGATTGCTGGTCCTGAACACTCGGAAGTGTAAATCCAGAAGGAATTGTTGATGATATTTTTACATGGTGGTTATAAGAAGTGTTATAGATTACTGTTGCTGAGGGATATTAACAGAAAATCCCAGAATATCTTGTGCATTCATCAGCACTTTGGGTAGAATTGGTTTTGCTGTTTCTTGTCATGTTTGTGTTGGTCTTCTAGTCAACAGTCAGACAAGAGAAGGAATATTTTTTGGAATGCAAGGTGTAAATAACACTGTGGGGAGCTAATGGCAGGGCTAGAATATGAAACTGCTTTTTGGTGGTATGGGGTTTTGTTCTTCCCCCAGTGAATCAGGCTATAAGCTATTCCTATTAGTAGTGAAGGTGGTAAAGGTTGAATGTCTGGATTTCAGTAGTTTATAGGCCTCTGGGGTGCTGAGGAGGCTCTGCAGTGGGAATTGCTTCATTACAGACTGAGCAGTGCTACGATGGATGTGCAGTGGGGAGAGACTGTCTCTGAGTCTTAAGAGACGGACTGAGCAGGCAGTGTGGTTTTCCTGCACCTTCTGGCTGGTCTTACGATGTGAGAGATGTGGTGATGCCCATTTCAAGGTGACAGGACAAGAACAGTCTGTTAAAATGAAAGAGTTGGGACTGAGAGGTGACCCCGCAGAATTAGCAGTGCGGGCAAAATATAGCCCAGTGCAGAGCTCGTATCGCTCCTTGTACTAGGTACAAACTTTGAACTGGTCTTGCATGTGCTACTGAGTGGAGAGAGAAGTAAAGACATGTTGTGGAGAGGGGGGAGACTATTCTAGTGCTTAAGACCGCAGTGATTAATGAGAGAGAAATCAAAGGCTGAGAGATGCAGCAGCTTCTTTCTGCCGTATGGTTGTATAGGGGTAACACCACTGTGCTTGTGTCACTGTCTCAGGCTCTGAGATGTCCCTCTTGGTGGAATTTGGGAGTGACAAGTACCTTGAGAAGCTGTTTGGTTCAGGTGTGTCCTGTGCTCTCTTCCAGATCGATCTCACATGTCTTTTGAGGAACTACTGCAGGGACAGAGCGATACGAGAACAAGAGTGTGCAAGCCCGTGACCAGTGGGAAGAAAACTGCAAAACCTACCAAAGCTACGGTGAAGCAGCAACAAGGCAAAAAGGGGTAAAGAGGTTCTTTTGCAGTCAGAAAAATGTGCATGTGTGAGCTGTTTCAGAGCTCTTAATAGCCTATTCTGTTCAAATCCCCAGCAGCCACCTCTTACTTGATAGTTAAATCAGCACTCAGTTCCTTTACACCCTCTGTATTAAGGCATGGTAAGCTTCTCTTTTTAAGCTGTATGATAGTGCTTTACTCCTGTCCCCTGGGCCCCAGAATAGTTATCCTGCTGTTTTCTAAACCCCTTCCAGCTTATCAGCATCTTCTGCCTGGCTCCACTGGCTGGAGTTACAGTGACAGCCAGTTGCTCTGGGATTTCATTCATCCTTCTGCTGTTGTCTCATCTGTGGCTTGTCTGTGTTGATTTTCCTTTTTTCCCCTCTACAGTACTTATCACAGACTTTTTCCTGTCCTCAGTGGTCTTTACATCTCCTATTTGCATACTCTGTAGGTGCTATTGATGTGGTGACTGTAAAATGTATTCAACACAACAAAAACTATCAGATCTTTTTACAGTCCTCCACAGGCCCCCACTGGCAACAACTGTTATTACTCTTTCTTTGCAGTACTTACTGGTTTTCAGTCCTCAGAGTCGTATTTAAGTGATTTCAATGGGTTTCCTCTGTTACACTGTCATTCCCTAATCTGTTTCTGAATCTCTGCTGAATACATGTTTCTTCTGCTGTAAGCAGTTGATTAGAATAATGTTTCTGCTTTACTTTTCACCCGAGAGTCTGGGGGATTTTGTGTAGGGCAACATCTTCACACAGTGTCTCTATTTCTGCCACACAGTTTGCATAATTCTGTTTTTATTTTATTCCCCTAATCCTTTAAGTGATGCATCCCTGTAAATCCCACATGCTGGTTCTCTCATGTTTTTTGTTGTGGAGGTGAGCTTCTTAAAAAAAATAAAATCAAACTTCAGGGAAGTCCCCTGGAACTGAGCTGGCTTCAGCAATGCTGTATGAAGCTGACTTGAGAGCATTGTACAGGGGTGTAGCCACATCAGCGGATGTGAAAATACACTGAATGCTGCCGTTAAGTGGGATTTGAAAAACTTACTTAATGCCTGCAGTGTTTATGTTCCTGCCCCAGTGTTATTGTGTTGCTGAATGTGGGTATAATGCCCATGTTGTGGGTAGTCTCAGCAGGTGGTTCACAGGTCTTTTACTGTTTCTAATAACTTACCTGCTGTACTGACAAATTGCAGGACACAGCATCCAAGTAATACGGGAAGAGTAATACCCCGTTCTCCCACCTTCTGCTGTCCCCCTCGTACACCTAAAGTGTCAAGCTCTAAAGGCCTGTGTTGCAAGGAGAACTTGTTCACGTCATTGGTTGTCACCATGGTCCTCACAGTCCTGAATAACTGTACATATCTTTTGAGATATGTACCATAAGCTGTAAGGCCTTATTCCTGGGGGCTGACCTCTTCTTTACCTGTGTTATGGTACGCTTTCTCACTGAGCCTGGCCACAGTAGAATTGGCCTGTCTTTGTAACTACCAGGTCAGTGCAGAAATTCCCAACTTTGGTCTTGCCTTTCAACGTAAGTATTAGTCCGGAGTGCATGAGTTGGTGGGCTGGGAATAGAAGAGGGTTGTTGCATGACGAATGAAAACATGGAGAGGAATAATTGAGTATGGCGCATTTACTGATGCAGCTGGTGGGTTTTCACTTGATACAGTGGGGCTATATCAAATTTTGTGTAGGATTGTTTTAACCACGCATTTATAGATCGTTTGGTTGTAGTAGCCTTGTCTGGCTCTTGACCGAAGTCATCTCTTTGCTCTGTGTAGGTATCATGGTGAGAATTGAGTGGGAGAGTCTGCCGTTTTGGCACTGTGCGGAAATACTCTCATGACAGTCTGGCTAACCTCCTGATATGTTAGCCTGGGCCTCATTCTGTCCCCTGCTCCTCTGAAGTACGTTTTTCTCTTTTTCAGGCCATTGGAGATGTCTGCCAAGAAGCCTGTACCTTTTCTGCGACAAGTCGTCTCTGTTACAAAGAAGGTGGGTGCTCCCCCTCCCCAGTTCAGGACTTCCCTTTGCAGTGCTGACAGGGCACAGATATGGTCATGGGGCTGCTGAAGATGACACAGGCTGGTTTTGGAGGATAGGGCTTGGGCCAGTGTCTGGGGAGAAGAGGAGACTGGGTGCAGGAGTGGCTGCTGTCTGTATGACCCGCTGCCGTGCATGATGCACAACTTGGGGTAACTCGAATGTTTGAGACCCAAGTGTTTCCAGAAGATGTAAAGGCTGCCACCAGTGACAACTGCACTGCAAGCTATGGTCGTCATTCAGTCTAGTTTCTAATCTGAATATAACTGACTTATCATTGCTGGATCATCTTAATATGTTAATTTCCACAGTGAGAGATCTCTTTTTGTCTCTCTTTTCTTCTTGTGTGGCCTGACCCAGGTCATCTGTGAAAATCTAGATAGATTGGAATTCCCAAATCCATCACCTTGACAAAATGTGTTCACCCAGCTGTTGGTCTCGGAGTTGCGTGTGTTTGGAGGCAGCACTCACACTGTTGTTCCTTGAATTGGCTGCTCCTGGGTGGTAGACTTGCATATGACGATGCCTGTTGCTTGTTAGACTGGATGCAGGCGTGATGACCTTGTGAGGGACTGCCACCTTGATTATTGCATTTGGTCTTTGCCAACTGCGGATGTTTTTAATGGTGGGTGCATAATACTGCTGGTAAAGAAAATGGTGAAATCTGATCTGTGGAGTGAGAGTAAGCAGGCTATTAACAGGGTAATCCTGGCCACAGCTTTTACCTTTGCCTTTCCTGCCTTCAGGTCCGCAGAGACCCTCGATTTGATGATCTGTCTGGAGAGTATAAGCCTGAAATATTTATGAGGACGTACAGCTTCCTGGATGACATCAAGAAGCAGGAGAAGGAGGTGATGCTGTGTGTCTGTCTTTGGCCAGAAGAACCTTGCTTGGCAGGGGCAGCTTCTGCAAAGGCTTTTCACAGTGGAGGTGGCAGGCAGGCAGTCATGCAGCTTTGTGCTCTCTTCAGATGATTCAGAAGCAGCTGAAGAAATGCCGGAATGTGGAGCAGAAGGAGAAACTCCAGCAGCTCCTGAACCGCATGGTGAGTTCAGTGCAGTATCTCCTCTCCTGTGAAGCAACGTACTAGAAGGGATGTGTGTCTGCCTAGACACTTGCTGACACAGGCCATCCTTTCTGTACAGACACAGCAAGAACAGGCACAGCAAAAACAACAGAAATTGAGGGAGAGGGAGCTGTCTTTGAAGAGACAACAGAGGGAATTGGCCAAGCAAGGAAAGAAACCCTTTTTCCTAAAGAAATGTAAGTACTTGATGTGAACATGCTGCAGGAAGACCTAGAGGGGGAGTACTGCTGACAGGACTCCAAGCACTGGAAGTGAGCTATCCATAATATTCCTCAAAGCTATGGAGGGATTGTTCTAGCGCTGGTACTCAAGGGACAAGCTGGGGGGAGAGGTGAGGAGGGGCTGGTCTGTAGAGATGATTTGGGCTTCAGTTTAAAACCTTGCTCCCCTCCTCTCTACAGCTGAGAAGCGGAAATTGGAGCTAGCCGAGAAGTATGCAGAGCTGAAGAGGAGTGGAAAGCTGGAGAGCTTCCTGAACAAAAAGAGGAAGAGGAATGCCATCAAAGACAAGCGCCGTCTGCCCTCACAGAAGAGCTTGTGACTGCTGGACAGACGTGCTGTTGTCTGGCACTGGGACTTGCTCTGCCCTGGCCAGGCCTGGAAGAGGGTCATCCCTCTTCCCAGTGTCTGCCTTTCACTGTACAGTGGGTGCTGTTAGGCAGCAGAGCAGAGGCTGAACTGAAGGAAACAGTGCTTTTTGTAGCTGAAATGTCCTTCACTTGTGGTTTACACCATGCTTGTGTGGTGACAAGTCTGTCCTGCAGATGCGCATGGTGGTGACAGCCGTCTCTGTCCTTGTACCCGTTAATCTCTTCCTCTAGCTGGGAGAGCACAAGCCCTACCCTGTATTGCTGGCTTTATTCCAGGTCTTACCAGACACCAGCTGAAGTGGGAAAGGACCTCGGGTGGGAGGGCTCTGGTACAACACCTGCTCAGAGCAGGGCTGGCACTGACTTCAGACGAGATTGCCCAGGGCTGCTTCAGTTGGGTCTGGAAATGTCCAAGGACAGATGCCACCAGCTCTCTTGGCCTCTACTCCACTGCTTCAAGTTCTCAAGATGAAACTTCTTTTACCTCCTTCAGGAAACCTGCCTGGGTTTTGTCCATAATCAGTCTTGTTCTCAGTGAAGTGCCTGGCTCCATATTCTCAGTAGCTTTGTCGTGGGGGGTGGGAAAGGGGTGCTGTTAGGTCTCCCCAAAGCCTTCTCTTCCTGAGGGTGAATAAACGCTGTTCCCTTGCAGTGCTCCAGCCTCTGACACCTTCCACATCCTCAACCGGAGTCAGCCCAGAGGACCAACATCTATCTTCTGGGGGCCCATCCTAGATGCAGTATCTGGATGGAGTCTCACAAATGCTGAGTAGAGAGGATCGCACCCCTCTGCACAGGCTGCACCCTGGTGATGCGGCGCCTGGTGTGGCCAGCCTCCCTCGCAGCTAGGGCATGCTGCTGACTCTGCTCAGGTACTGCTGCCCAGGGTCTCTCCTGTGGGGCTGCCTCTCTTGGCTTCTCAGGGTGGTCTCTGCTGGGCTATTAGTGCTTCTAGGAAACTGATTCTGAAATAAAATCCCTCAGTTTTCTCAGCGTCGGTGCTGTTAAGAGTTGAAAGTGAACTTAGAGGAGTTAATGCATCTCTCCAACATTTCATCTCTTGCTCTCTTGTTTCTCCTTGCTCCTGATTGCCCCCCCCTCTCCTGTGGCTGTGCTTGACAAGGAGATGATGTTGATGTGACCCAGATGATCTCTGTCTGACAGGTCAGACCGTGTGCTGGGAGAATGCTTCGGCTCTGCAGGGCAGAGTGCTCCCTGGGCAGAGCTCTGCTGTGGGCGGGCGGGCAGGTGGTGCGTGGGACCTGGGGAAAGGCCTTGCAGTGAGCAAGAAATGGAATGATGAGCAACTCCATCATGCCCACCTGAGGGTGTTGCTGAAGTGTCTGCCTCCGCTGCAGTTCCTGTGGGTGATGTGAGTTCTGCTCTGGTGACAGGTTTTAGTGGAACTGGGGGAAGGCAGTGGAAATGGGATGTGCCAGCTGGCTAGAGACCATATGGAAATCCTCTGCTGCCTCTAACCTGCCTTTGGCTTATTGCTTTGCACTTGTGCCTGGCTGCTTCTCCCTCCTCTTGCCTTGTGATGTGGGATGCGGAGCCTGCTGCATCCTTTTGCCTTCGAGGAGAGTTACCTTGGGAGCGGTGTGGCAGCACCAAAGCCCAGGGCTGTCCTGACCCCTTTGTGGCGTTGGTCTGGTTTAGGCTCTCAGTTTTTAATCCAAAGCTGAACAAACCTCTGCCTGTACTTTAATGTAAGAAGGGAAGATGACTGGGGGCTGGACAGGCAGGAGGTGGCTCACCCCTCTGTCACTGCTCTCAGGGCCTTGCTTTGGGGGGGGGGGGGATGTGGGAGCAGCATTCCCGAGTCCATGTGTTCCCACCCTGAGCTGCTAGTAGGTCATGCCCAGCAGGGAGCAATCCTGGTGCACCCCCAAAGTGGTCCTGCTTTCCCCTCCTGCTCCTCTGGAGCCAAATGGCTGCTTCTTCCTGAGACCTGCATGCCTGCCTGCAAGGAGGACATCCTGCTGGGATGTCACCTGCTTCTCTTCAGCACCTTAGCGCAGGGAGGAGCAAGTCCTGCCAGCCCCAGGGCCCAGTACCCTGCAGCAGTGGAAGCCCTTGGCGTTGCCCAGCTCAGCCAGTGTTGTGGTGGCATTTGTGGTGGCACTGGGTGTCAGGGACAGGCGGCAGCATGACAACACCAGCTCCAACAGGAGGAGATGCTTCCAACATCTCCAGAGAGCTTTCTCCTGCCAAGGGAGCTGCTTTTCCCTGCCGCCTCCCAGCCTCAAGGAGGCAGTTGGGTTATTTTCCTTCTGTTTCTAATGCTGTCCCTCTGCTGGTCCTGCTCTGGCATCCCTCCAGGTAGAGTATTGGGATTTGCTATGGGTGTCCCTAGGGAGGATGTGGGATATTGGGCACGGCTGGCACCAGTTGATGTAAGTGCAGCTGGTTGCACAGGCAGTGGTGGCTGACAAAGCTTTCACACCTACTCCCGCGGTGACACCCTTGGAGCCCACCAGACTCACAAGAGCCTGCCTCTCCTTTCCCAGCTGCTGGCCAGGAGGAATGGCTTCAGACGCCGGTGTCTGGGCTGCTCTCCCCAGGCCAGGGTGGTCACTGAGCGAGCCCCCCGCTCCAGATGTGCTCTGCAGCTGCACATCCAGGCACGTGAGGGACAGGCACCCACAGGGAGCCGGCAGGGACACAGACAGGAGGAGGCTGCAGGGCTCAGGTCTTTTATTGCAAAGAGGGAAGATAGGAAAAAGGACAGTCATCCCCTCTGGGTGCCCCCAGGCCCTGTGGCTGGCTGAGAGGGGTAACAGACAGGGGGAGGCCCGGGCCTCGCTCCCCCAGCACGGGGACCCCCCTGGCTCACGCAGTGGGGAGCAGGCTGCTGCCAAGCACCAAGCTGGAGTCGGGGGCCAACCACCACGGCAGAGCGGGTGACGGGAAGTGTCCCCATGCAGCCCCCCCAGCCTGAGCCCTGGCTGGCCGGAGGGCAGTGCTGCGTGGGGCAGCACTGATGGGGGGGACCCCGGCGCAGGGTAGGGCTGCCTGGCCCCAGCCAGATATGGTGCACGGTAGGCAAACCTGGCCTTCCTCCTCCTCCTCCTCCGCTGCCCATCTCGCTCAGCAGGGTGTTGAGGTCCCAAACTGCTCTGCGGCCTTACAGAGGCTGCTATGGTGGGGGGGGTCCCTCGCCATGCGACCCTCCGGGACCGGAGCAGCTTCACCCAGGGAAGGAGGGAGCAGGATCATTGCCCTCTGTCTAGGCAGGGAGCTCAGCCACCCGCCCTGGGTTTGCAGGTACGGCCAGACGTGGCGGTGCCCAGCCTGTGGCTCTTGGTGGCTTGTCACGTATTGTCCTGGGCCAGCTCCTCGGGGCAGGCAGGCTGGTCCCGGGACTTGTGCAGCCCTGGGGAGGGCTGGGCCTGGGCGCTGTGCTGCAGGGCCAGGTCCGGCCCCAGGGGCGCATGGTGCCGGTGCCGCTGGTACTGCACAAACGTACAGACCTTCAACCCGATGGCCAGCATGTTCTTGCCCATGAAGATGCTGGAGACCCGGGCGTCCCTGAAAAAGACCATGTTGCTGCCTCGGATGAAGATGGTGGTGATGTTGACGGTGAGCATGCTCAGCATGGGGTACAGCATCATCCGGTGCGGCATGATGCCAATCCCTTGCATGCTGATCTCACAGAGGGACACGCAAGGGAGGACCAGGAGCAAGATGTAGCAGTAGAAGAACATGATGCCCTCAGCCCAGAGCGGCAGCCCCTTCTTCTGGGGCTCCCACAGGTTGGCCTGAATGTCCAGCACGTCCAGCATGTCCACAATGACCCAGAAGAGGCGGTTGCGGAGATCTTCTTTCTTCTTGAATGTCCTGACGTACTCCATGTGCTCCGTGGCCACCAACAACACGTAGAGGGCTGGGATGCAGATGGAGAGCAGCAAGGTCAGCGCTTTGCGGGCTATGAGATCCAGGCTTTTCCGGTCAGCTTTATAGTTCTGGTATACAAAGTAGACTTTGATCTCCAGAACGAAGACATACAGGAACCAGAGGATCATGGCGTAGCCCCGTTTAGCTGTCTTTACCTCTGCTCCGACCCAGATGGCCACATAACGGAGCACCAGCAGGAAGCATACGTCACCCACTGCCACCATGACACAGATGCCCAGCTTCCTGGAGCCCTGGCTCTGCTCCACCAGGTAGGCATCCATGAGGACGAGACTGGTCATGATGAGCACGGTGGAGAGGCACACGTGGGGCTTGCTGACAGGTGGTGGGGGAACCATCCTGCACAGAGGAACAGGCAGGGCTGTCAGGGAGTTGTTTGTTGGGATTTCCCATGCCCACCCTTAGGCCCTCTTTTGTCCCCCCTCTCCCCAACAATTGTGCATGGCTGAAAGAAGCTGGGGGGAAGGGGGAGGATTCATAGACTCTTTTCCCATCCTATGTGCTCGGTTTGTTCCAAACCTGCAGACTCCTAGCCAAAGTGCTCCTGAGACTCCCGGCCAGGCTGTCCTGGTGGCACACACTGGCTGAAACCCAGCTCCTAGGCTGAACGCGGTGATATGGTGGGGCAGGCTGGACAGCCTTCAGGCACTCGGGATGCTACTGCCTCTTTAGTAGCTCATCACTACAGTTAGTCTCTGCTACCGTGAAGGGCACATGCCTTATTTTCCATGGGATTTCCCAGCCGGTGGCACTGGTTATATTCTCGCCCCACAAGGCAAACGACCATATCTATGCTTTTAACCCAAGTGGGTCCTTAGCTGCTATGATCCTGGACCGCTCTGTTTTTAGTCTCCTTTATTTTCATGCATAGCATGAAGCAAAGGATTATTTTTAGTCTGGCTGTCCTGTGGGGTGGGAGGGAAGAAATCAGCCCAGCATCTTCCATTTCCTTCAGCCTCACGCTCCCCAAGAGCTCTGCCTACAGCTGTTTGCCCATGCCCACCCTGCCCCAGAACGACAAACTGAAAGCAAGGAAAAGCAGCACCAGGACACAAGCAGGTCTGCAACAGGCCCTCAATTTCAGCTGGATGTTCACCTTTCCCAGGCTGGGGCAGTGCAAAGCACAGTCCCCAAACGCACCCTGCCTGCCTCGGACGGCACCGGGGCTGTCAGGCTCCCTCCCCTTGGCCAAGCACAGCTGCAGGCAGCTGCTGCCAGAGACGGAGGGAGGACGGAGCCAGGGCCTTGCCGGGCACGGCTCGGCAGCTGCTCTGGAGGGGAGCCAGCCCCCCGGCTGAAATGGAGGACTAAGCTGGCCTGCCGACTGTGTGGCATGGCACTGCACGAGGGCTGCCTGCACAGAGCCCGCTCAGCCGCCCCTGGACCACGCAAGGGCCCTGGGACCCCATCCTGATTACCTGGTGGGCAGTTCGTGGGTAGCACTTGCCCTGGAGCAGGCACTGGGGAGCAGGATGGAGACCACACGATTAACGGTCACCCCTTGGACATGGGCAGCACAAGGGCCCTGGCCACAAACTACCTGAACTCCCGCTTTTTGGCTGACGGTGCCGATGTCCAGCACCGTTGTGCATCCCTGGGCCCAGAAGCATCCTGGCACGTTGAGGGAAGGAGGGAGTGAAGCCTAAACCTGCCACACACGGGTGCTTCTAAGGGGGAAGAGATCAGAGGCTGGTGGGCACAAGGGTGGATGTGGCCACGCCACGGGGTTGGGGTTTCACCCCCACGGCCTCATCCAGCCTTTGGAAGACCCGGAGCCAGCCCAGGCCCCACGCTCACCCCAGCCTCAGAGCAGGACCACCCCTCACGCTGCCACGGCAAAGCGCAACCCGCCCGTGGGCTGCAGCCCCATGGGCTGCCGGGGCAGCACACGGTCTCTCCCGGTCCCACCGAGGAGCGGAGGCACCGGGAGGGGAGGAAGGGGCCTGGACCCCCACC
>JANZLQ010000057.1:20477458-20506340 GCA_026212715.1 Elanus axillaris
CCCAGTGATGGCGGCGGCGGCGGCGGCGGCGGCCGGCGCTTTGGGCTCGGGCCCCGCCGCGGGACCCCCAGCGGGTCCCAGCGGGTCGTCGTTGTCGTCGGTGACGACGGCGACGATGGCGGTGGCCGGCCCCGGGCCGGTCCCGGTGCCCATGAACCTCTTTGCGACGTGGGAGATTGACCGTTCGGCGCCGAGCTGTGTGCCCAGGTGAGTCGCGCAGTCCGGGGCCTCGTCCTGGGGGTTGGGGGGGTGTCGGGGTCGTTCTGCTCCGTTATAGGGGTCTCGATGAGGCCGGGACCGGGGATGGCCCTCCAACCCCCCTACCCCACCCCCGGGATTGACGGTCCCGGCAGCATCCCTGCCCCACCGGGCCCGGGGCTGCTTCCCCCCCCCATCCGGTGGCCGCTGGGCCTTGACCCAGCCAGAGTCTGGATGCAGGGCAAACGGCTACCCCCGTCCTCCGTTCCCCCAACGTGCTGCCCGGTATGCCTCCAGCGGGAGCAGCGACAGCACCGGGAACCGGCGGGGCTGGGTGTGCCAGCACCGGAGCACGGCTGCGTTGACTCCATGTTGCGGCCTCTGGCTAGTGTCTGCCGTGATGGCCATGGAAGGTCTCAGAGGGATGTATATCGTCACCGCCACGCTGGTTCCGAAAGCTGCCTCTTCGCCCCTGAAGTCAACGATGACCGTACGAACGGTCCCCTAAAACCAGGTCGTGGCCACCTGGCATCTGTGGGGATTCCCTCTGTCACCTGCACTCCAGACCGTAGGGAGCAGCAAAAAGGATTCACTGTGCTGCCAACTGAAGTCACGGCTGTATCTCTGGCAGAGCTGGAAGACGAGCTGAACGGTGTAAATGTCTGTTGGCTGTGCGGTTAAGGGTATGTCCGGGCTGGATGTGCTTATGGGAAGAATGCAAAGACCTGTCTTGGAGCCAGGAGGTGCTGGATGTGGTATTGAGCCAGGTGTCTTTTGGCCCACTCACCTTATCATTGACATTGATCAGGAGGTCTTCTCATGAGAGCTAGGGGACGGATTCAGGAGGTCACTCTGGGCTGTGGTACGTTGTCTGTGAGTCATGTGTTCAAGTGCTGCACAAAAACTAGAGGTGTAAAATTCAAGACTGGGAAAAACAGTTGTTCCTGTAGGGCAGGAGAACACCAGCCTTTGTGAAGGGGCTTCGGAAGGTTGATGTGTTTGTGGGGAGAAACTTGATGGTTGAGTGGCCAGACGGGTCAGAGTAGAAATGTTCCGAAATACTCCGAGCTTGTAGAGAAAACCTGTGTGATTGCCGTGCCCAAGGAGGTCCTGGGCCGAGCAGGCAGCAAATGGGAAAGAGTTTGCAACGTGTTTGTGAAAAGCCAGCGCACCTTTTGATGACACATGCTGAGGCTGTTGTGTGGAGCAGGAAGCAGTGATCATTCTATAGCTTTAAAGTGACTTGAGGTGTTGTTTATTTGTGGGTAGGTTACTCCCAAGCTGGAATTTGGAGAGCAGGACAGAATTACCAGGCTGACTTCCTGCAGAAAGAATAGAAGTTGCAGATACAGAGCACAGAACTTAGTGATGGTGGAGCACATGCATGTACATATTCTTCACAAATGAAAATGGTGCAAGAGCTAGAGGGAGGAGGAACTGCTTTGGGCAAACCAAAGACAGAAAGATTGGGAATAGCGAGACTGAGTTTAGAAATGGGTTACACGAGTGGTGGGATGCCAGTGGGTGAGCAGAAATGGTGTGCCATCAGTCTGAAAGTTGTTTGAAGAACTGCTCTTTGGCGCAGTGAATCCTGGTGCCTTTTCACAAGGACAGTTGACGTGAGCATTGTGTAGATGCCTGTTCGAATGCAGAACTACCTTTGTGTGTTGATAGCCATGGGGGGCAGCCATCTGACACACCAGCTTGGAGGAAACTTCTGTAAAATCAATCTGAAATTTCATCTCTGGAATGTCGTCAAATGCAACGTTTGTGATGATGGGAAGAAACTGATGGAAGCTGAGTCTTCCTTCAGAGGCCCTGGCTCTAACATGGTGTGCCACTATGCCTGTGGAGTCAGCAGGTGTCTGGAGAAGTCCTGTCAGGCCACAGTGACCAGAGTAGGACTGGTGCTTCTGTGTTGTCTAGTCTTCAGCTAGCCCAAGCCTTCCCGAGTGAGCAGGTCACACACGGGTGGGCATCTATCAGGCAGGTATTTGTGTTCACTGAAACCACAGGGAGATCAAGCCCCAAATCTGAACTGGGTTAATGGTGTATCTGTGCACTGTGCTTCCTTATTGCTCGCCCATGTTCTTTCTCTACTGATCTGCTTGTACAATGTTTTAGTCTTGACATTATGTTCTTCAAGGTAGAAACTGTGCTGTACTGTCCCAGTGCCCAGCACAGGTGGTCTCTGGTCTTACTGTGCTTTGGGGGTGGTAGAGGTGGCTGAATAATATCCATTCAAGGGCAATAATCCTTCTCCCTTGGGTCTCTCCATCTCTTAGGCACGTGTAGTCTCAATTCTTCCAGCCCTATGCATATCTAGGAAAAGGAGAACTTTGCACTCATTTTAATGCTGTAGAACGTGCTTGCTTTTTCTAGACTCTGTATCGTAAGTCTTTGCTGTCCCTGTGCTCCTTCTTAGGTGTTTAATTTTCAGAAAATGCAGCTCCAGCTGCTGCAGGAGCCAGACTGGGCTAGGTCAACCTTTGTGGGGTTGCTCTGTGTTTGGCTGTTAATGCAGGACAGTTGAGAGGTTGTGTCCAGACCTTCAGGATTTCAGAGAGGCAGTCTGGGCCAGTAAAATAGGCACCATGAAGTATAAGCCTCAGTGTACTGAACAGTTCAGTAGTATGACTGTAAGACTTCTGAAGCCTTGTGGGAGGATCTTGGATTTCTAAGATGAACTGTTGCCCCCAATGGAAGTCTTGCCTGCCGAATCAGGAATGCGCCATGAACTAAGTCCACGTTTACTTTTGGAAGTTGTCTTGCTCTCAGAATGGAGGTATCATCCCTCCTGCTGGGGTCTTCCTCTTTTCAGGGCCAAGCTGATCTATGAACTCTTAATGCCCTTCCTATGAACCGAGTAAGCATAGCCTAGACCCAGCTGCCTTTGGTTCGAGTGGCTCTTAGGGGAGGCAGTGCTGAATTTTCTGAGCAGTGGGCTATTACACAGAGAAGCTGAAGGAAGTAAACACCTGGAAACCAAGCAAAATGCTCTTTGCATCTTCAGTTAGGCTACCCGCTGGGACAGGGATTATTGGCTTCCTATTGCGATGCCTTGGAAGGAAAGCAATCCTGGTTGATTCATGCTGTAGGGTATGAAACGTGCTTTTGCTAAAATAATCAATCAGCCTTAACTTCCACTTGTAGTTATCTTAGTAAAAGTCTTCATAGCGGTGTTCTGCGGTGGGAGAAAGTGTCTTTATTGTGATACCATGCAAGTAAGTACCCTTAAGGGTTGTAGCAGGTTTTCACTGTATGGAGACTGCAAGAAATGAACTAGATCTTTGCCAAAGTAAAATGTCTGTCTGCTTCAAGGTAATAATGTCTTACAGTGTTTTCATTGGTTTTTGTATGCTGATTGGGCAGTACCTTTGGAAAAAATGTGTGAAAGGACTTTGTGCAAGGTCTTGTTCTTTCCAAGTAGTGTTATTTTTCAACCTCAGTTAACAGGACTGCTCTTCCTTTTTTCCCCTTTAATATCTGAGAGCCCGTCAATGCAAGTTCTTAATTAGGAAACAAGATAAGATTGTGTGATTGTGTTCACTCTTACTCTTTTTCCATGACACAGCTGTTGTGTTCAGTGTTATGTGGATGTTGTTTCAGTGATAAGTCATCACGTTTCTAGTTAGAGGCGAGAGATACGAGTTGTATTTTGGCTAATGAGCCGAGCTCAGATTGCAAAGGCACTTTCTACCTGTACAAATTATGCTGTGAACGGTGCTGCAAGGATTCAAATACACTGCATTTCATCCAGGGTACCTCGTATCTCGGTACGATACACGAGCTCAAAAACATTCCAAGTCTTGCTGCCACCCACACAGTGTGCTTCGACACAGTGTCTCCTGCTTATGATAAGAAAAGCATTGACTTAGGAAAATGCATGTTGTTTGGGTTCACTTTGCAAGATTGTGTACGTGCACCTTCAGGACATTCTGTTTCAGAAGATGCTCTGGATTTTCTATCATTAAAACTTCCAAATGTGTGTTTTGGAAAGTTATAGCCTAATGAACATCTTCTTGGAAGGAGAGCAGTTATTGCAAGTACGACGGAAAATATCCCGTAAGTGCCAGCTGTGGTGACCCTTTGAAGTGCCACGAGGTGAATGTTCTCGTCTCTGCAACCCTCTTGTCCTGTGTGGGCAGACAGTATCTATTACCAGACACCTCATGGAGAGTAAGGTAAGACTTCGTTGGTGGAGCTGGTTGCATGCTTTCCTTTTCCTGAGGTCCGGAAAGCCTTGCAGCGCGCAGTACCTGTCGTACAGTTATGGAGGAATGTGCTCTCCTCTGGCACAGCTGCATTCAGCTGGGTTGGCCGCATCTCGCAGCCCCGTGAAGTGGGCTGCTCTGCCAGCTGTGGACTCAGGGGTCTGTTTCCTCTCCGCAAGGAGTATCGTGGGTCTGTTCTACAACCCCTAACAGTTTCCTTTTCTGAAGCTGATTTGGTGATGAAAAGCCTCTGAACTGGGTGTTCCTTTAAGAAACACTTATTCCAGCTGGAATAACATGTATTTATCTGCCTGAGATGTTCTTGAGTGGTTTCCTGGGTAAATCAGGCATTTTCATGGTAAACTTCCAACCTCAGCAAAATCTGCTCTGTTTGGGTAAGCTACAGAGTTGCACCTCTGGGAATGTTAAATGATTCCAGATTGTTCCCTCAAAAGATACTATGATGCTGTGACACCAGAGTAGCTCCAGACAGGGAGCTCTTGGGAGAGGCCAGTTTCTTGTAAGGAAACAGTCTCTTATAAACTGGTGATATTTGCTGTGTTTGAATTATGATTTCCTTTTAGTACTATATAGAAAACAAAATGTTCTAAACAGCCATCAGATTGCTTATTATTCTTGATATTGTGGGCTTGGCTACAAGCCTGCAACATAATATGCCTGATGTGTTGTTCGCTAGCTGTCGCGCTCTGTGGCTTGTCTGTCGCAGAGGAGCACGTTTGGGATTTCTCTGGCAGTGTTATGTTTCCCTTCTGAGCGTACGATAACTGAGTTGGTGTCTGTTATTCCTTCTTTCCGCTCATTAGTGGAACTTGGGAGAAGTGTCCCCCTGCCAGTATGATTGATGGGGGGTGTGTGCTCCTTTCAGAATATTAATAGTGACTTTCCTGAAGGCTTAATTTTATTTGAAGTACCTGCCACCCTGCCTCCTAGCCTTGCTCTCCAGTGTCTCATTCATTAGCTAGGCTGTGTTAGCTCAGTTGTCTGATGGTTTGTAAAATTGTTGCATTGTTCTTATCGTCCTAATATGCTATGAGTGCTCATTCCGCTTCCTCTGGTGTATTCAGTTACTCGTGATGGATTACTAACAGCCGTGTAGCATGTGTATAGTGCACCTTCCTCTGGGGTGCAGACCCCCTGACCTTTATCCTGTCAAAAGAATAAATTGCTGAGCACCAGTATCTTACGGGGTTCCCGTGGCAGATCCATTCTTCAATGAAATCCGTGCCAATGCTGTTGTGTAATTGTTTGCAACGTGGAATGATTCTAGATTGAACGCACGTCTCCTCCAGTCAGCTTCCGAAGAAGTTATTTCCAAAAAAGAGCCAGAGGTGAGAAACATACTGCATTTTATAGCATGTCAGATGAGCATCTGGGCAAGGCTGTTTTCCAAATACCTTGTGTTCTTATCTGGTCCAAGGTTTCAGCATCCCAGCTGATGGGGAAGCTGTGCTTTTCTCTTGGTTTGGTTTATTTTAACTACCTCAAAGCTGGTAGATACTGTTTTGGGAGACAAGAAGCAAGAGTGCCTTACTCCTCTGTGTTGGATGTGGCAGCAGGAACCTGTCTTTGCCTCGGGGAAGCGGACAGCTTAAAGGGTACTGCTTTTGTAGCTGGAAGTCTCTTGGATAAATGAGGCTTTGTTTGGATACTTCAATATACTCATTGGAGTGGACCAAAGGAGAGATGCAGTATTTCAGGTACCTTAACACATTGCAACTGTGGTTACAGGGACCACTCCCTGCTCTGCAGCGTGATTCAGCCTCTGTGCACACAGCCCAAAATGGCACTGTTTTTTTCTGCAGGCCTGTTGCAATGCCATCTCCTTTATAATTTACTGCCCACTGTCATCTCTCATGCTCTTTCGGTTTCTCCCGTCGCATGTGGTCTAACCCAGTGAAAGACTCTGTTTAGTAAATAAAACCTCCTGTTGTATTTTGGCTGCTATTCTAGTTTTTCTAGGTTCCCCTTATTTTCCTACTCATGCCGATTGTCACATTTCCACTGTAAATCCTTCTTGTCATGGTTCTTATTCTTCAGTGCGAGCACATCTTAAGTAGCATGAGATCCAAAGCCAGTGCATGCAGGACCATCTCCTCGACAAAAAAATGTCCAGCTTCCATGCCCAGCTGCATATTTTGAAGTATTTTTCTGCGGTTAGGATAACTAAATTCTCATCAGCGTAGGCGGTTTGGGATGATGGCAGAACTCATGCCTTTGGTTCCTTTTTCCAAAACTGATAAACACCATCAATTAGCTGTTATGCTGTTACAATGGTAGCAAGCAGGGTTAGAATAAGAGTAACTCCCTTGCAAAGGGTTCTGCTACTCTTTTCCTGTTCTTTAATACTTTTTCTCTACCGGGGAGAAGATCATGTTCATCCAAAGCCTCTTGTTGATTCTTCTGCTGTTTTTCAGTAACAGTTCAAGTAGTGTCTCTGAATCCATATTATTTAGATCAGGTTTTCTTTAGACTTACATTATTTATATATTTTTAGAAGAGCTCCCTTGTATCGGTTCTGCATTTTCCCCTGTGTTCTTTCAGCTATCTTCTAGCAGTCCATTTATTTTCCACCTTACCAATACATCCACTTTCTTCTCATTACTCCTTTCCTTCAAAAGCCCTGCACATGCCTGCTGATAATTTTGGCATCGTTCTCACATATTTTTGTATGCTTCTGCTTTGCCTTGCACACCTGTAACTGAATAATCTTTAGTTCTGAATCTTAGTTTTTCCCTTTTCAAAGTAGTTGGCTTTTTTTTTTCTCAGAATTTAAAGACTATTTCTCGTGAAGCTGCAGTGGCCACATCTTGTTCTTGTGTGGCTTGTATTTTTCAGCTGGACTATGTTCTTGATGTGCTTGGGTTGTTTTTTAATGGCTTTTAGATTTTTTTCACTGTTGATGAATATCAGCTTTTTTCTTTTGTTAGACTTCCTGAATTTTCTTGTATGTGCATCCCTGAAATACAGTTCCATAAGTTGACATTTCTTTCAGTCCTGTCATACCTTATCCTTGAGGCTGCTTGCTCCGAGTATTTCTTCCTTTCTTGTGTGCTCCTTTGTCAGAAAGAGACTCAGGATGTTCATTTGGATTTCACGGCATACTGAATATATGAATAATTTACTCGTTTTTTCCTTGATGTTTGTCAAATCCCTTGACTCTTCAAGCTTTTTCTCTGCCTATTATGTTCCTTAATCTCCACTCAGGCAAAAGAACAACATTCCCATTACTCTGTATTTACACTTTGTTCATCTCACCTGTGTATTGATGAAATGTTCACACTTATTTGGGGATAACTTTATCTATTGCAGTACGGATTTGTGGAAGCATGGACAAGTCACCCTTATTTCAGGGACCTGGTCCACCCACAAGGATCTGAGCAGAGGACCGCATTATTAACAGCTTGTGTTGCAAGTGGATGAAAAGCCTACGCACAAATTTACCGGTTTTGGTGAGAATCATTCTTTTGAGTGAAGAAGCTTAACTGTGCAACTCTTTAGAATGAAACTTTTTTTTTTTTTAAATGTTACTTTTTTTTCTTACCCTTATGAAGAAGCCTCGAAAATGGATGCCCATGCTGGTTTGGCACTGTCTCTTCCGTGGGCCTGTATCGCTGCTGTTGTATCGCTTTAGTCCCTTTCCTGCGCTGCCTTCCCGGACGTATCTTACCATGGTACCATGTTCCTGAGCTTGCGGGTAGCCAGATCTAAGGTGCTTGGCAGCTCAAGATAACAGCAAAGGAAACAGATGGGCTGTTTGGTGGGTTTGCTACTTCAGAAGTAGCAAGCTGTAATGAAACCTTAACTCTGCGTTCATCGTTGGTAGGAAAGTTGTTAGACTATGCGTTACAGAAACTGCTGTATGGCACATGTTCCCTTTTTGTCAGCGTGCGTGGAGATCTCTGCCAGGACAGTCTGGATGATGGAGGATGCCCTGTGTTTTAAGTCACTGTTACCAGGGTTTGCCAGACAGGTGTCTATTGGCATTTGAACAAATGCCTGCAGCAGAGAAATGGAGGAAGTTGGGGTGGATCAGTGAACTAACCTTCACCTCCTTTCACTGCTTTTCCCAGCTTGGCTGCATTGGCACATCTCCGGGAGACTTGCAGGTGTACCCCAGCAAGCTCTGCCAGGTGATGAGTGCGAAGATGTAGCCTGTCCTGCGTCCCCATTAGCGCTTTCAGACCTGGTTGAAAGGTACTTGTCCCTGTGTCTTAAGCACTTGTTCTTTTCCTCCTGTAGACAAGGCTGCAAGTGATGTTTTTGTAATCACTCACTGCTTTGTGGTGGTTAATTCATTAACATATTTTATTTTAGCCTGGAGATACAGCGAGCGAGCTGTTTAGCAACAGGTATCGTGGCAGACTGCTAGTGCTGTGGCTCGGTGGAGGTGCGGTGCATTTGCACCTTGCCGTGCCATTGACCGCTGCTCTCAGCTGAGTTGGCAGCGCAGCATCTTTTGTTAAAACAGCCTTGGATTTAGGGACAGCTGGTGCAGCAATTCTGCTGCGTCTGTAGACAGAAAAGTTCAAAATTTGTTACGTTTGTGAAACAAGTTCTGTGACATTAGCCATACTAATGCTGATGCCCAATTTCAGCATGGCTAAAATGAGAGAAGATCAATGTGCTGCTGCAGACTTCCACTTTTTTTTCTGTCTGCCCTGAGGTTGCTTTTGGGGCAGACCCCAACTGAACAGCTGGAAGTTCAAACATAGTGATCTTAAGTAAAGCAGTGACCAGTTAAAGATGTGATGTTTCCCAAGCAATGTACCCTTTCTGTTGCCTATAAAAAATATTTTTAAAAAGTTTGCTGCAGCATGTAGCCTTGCCACTGACCTGCGGATTGTTTAGTAAGCTCTTTCTAACGTTTCTAGGGAGGCTGTTACGCAGCAGCAATGAATTTGGTCACATGCTTTTTGTTAAACGAGCAACTTGTTTGAAAATAGAGCAGAAAGATGACCTTGCGGTTTGGACACTGAAGTGAGGCTTAGATTCAGATCGAGGATCCAAAGTTGCTTGCTCTTGTTCTAATTCAAATAACCCTTTCCCTGCCTGAAGCCATAGCTATGACTCACGTTCCCGTTCTCCACACTTTGTTCCCAGCTCCTTGTTTCCATGCTGCCGTGTTGCCATTTCCTTGTGTGTGCTAGGGAGCCTGTGGAGTTGTATTGTAAAGCAGACGTGATCTTGAGGTGTGTGGCAGGGTTGCTCCCAAAGCCAATGTCCTGCAACACGGTGCCAGTACTCACAAAGGAAGAAATTTGTCCTTTTTGGGAAAAATGGAGCCTTACAAGACTGCCCATGTATGTATTTCTGTATTTCCCCGAGCTGGAAAGACAAAGCTGAAGCTAGAGAAAATGGCTGGAGTGTCTTCCCTGGCTTCCACAGACTGGAGAGCTGGGCTGGGAAGCCTGAAGGTGCTCAGAAAGGGGCAACTGGAGAGAAACCATCGGAGAGCCAGATCACCAGCAGTTTTCCTTGCAGTCTAATCTGGATGCTGCCAGCTGGGAATCCCCTGCACAGGCTCAGAGGACCATAGGAAGTGGTAGAGTCTGGAGGAGGTTTGGGAAGCAGTATGTGGAAATCATTTGGGATTTTTTGGACTTTCTGCTGAGATTTTAAGGGCTCTTTGTGCTGAGGAAGGATGTCGCTCCTGGTAGGGGCAATTAATATCTGCACAGCTTGCAGCGGAGCATGGGAGAAGCTAGTGCCTGTGTGATTGAGTAGCATGCTGTGCGTGCTGGGACAGGCTGTCTGGGCAGATCCTAATGCTTCCTCAGGAGATGCTTCTTGACAATGTGCTTATTATCTGGAAATCAGCTTGTGTGACAGGAGGCGCCAGGAGGCTATGGCAGAGTCTCATGTCCTGTTGTGGTAGATGCTGTGTGATGTGCTATAATGAAACGCTGCCTGTTCTGTGGGGGTTTTATTCCATGCTTTGGGTAGACATGGGTGAGGGGAAAGAAGCAGAGGTGAAGTGATTCATCCAACAGTTAAAAAGTGGCAGAGACAGATTAAATCTTGCCTCTCTGCCTGGAACCAGATCTTAACTCTAAATTGCTTCCTTCTGTAAAAGCAGTGAAGTAGCTGTAGCAGAGCCTGGGGGATGTGGTTGTATCGCTGCAACTCTCCTGTGCACATGGTGGAGCAGCGGTTGTTTGGTATGGTTTGTCCTCAGTTAATTTTCCTTTTTTTTTTTTTTCTCCCCCCCTCCTCAAACATTTGTGTATTGTGAATAACACAGCAAATGAGTTGTAGCCTCACACAGGAAGCTGCTAAGAAAATACACATCTGTCCAACTCTCTCAACTTCTGATCTATTTGCCCAATTTTGTCTTGGCTTGTCAAGGGCAACTGCCTCAAAGAACCATGTTTCATAGAAATCAGTGGTTAAAGGGAGGTCCTATTAGATCACTTGCGATGCAGAACTTGGCTTTCTTCCAAACCCCTGTTTGCAGGCTGATGTGCCTAGGTGCATTGCAGAGATAACTCAACTATCCTTGAGGTTTGCTGTCTTTTTCCAGTGGGATGATAGTGAGAGTCAGGAGGGGAAAAGAAGGAGAGAAACAGCCTGGAAAGAGCTGATGTAAGTGTGGGAAAGGGCGTGGGAGAGAATGGTGCATTCTCAGGTTAAGCTGTTTCATGACAAGCAGCAAAATTTGAGGGGTGATCTTTCCAGTGATGCATCTGTGTGGGTATTTAATGTGAAAGGATGCAGAGTGATGGGAGAATGGTTTCAAGGAGCCCGTTTCATTCATTCATTTGTGCGGCAAGGGGCACTTGCTCCCTGCATACATAGGCAAATGTGCCTTTAAACCAGTGAGGTGAGAAGTGTCCGCCATGAGTAGGAGGCAAAATTAACAACCCTAAACACCCCTCTTAAGCAACTGGAGGAGAAAAGGTTTAACAGCCACCCCCCGCCTTATAACTTCTACCTACTCAGAGCCTAGCCAAGAGGAGGGAAAGGAAATCTCTTAACCTTATTATTGTTTGCGACTGCAGTAAGCAATCCAGTTACTGCCATCCTTTAATCCTGACACTGTTGGACCCCAGTTAGAGCAGAGAATTCTTGGATTCATACCCTTGCAGGCAGGGATGTGGTGTCTGTGAAGAAAATCACTGAACCTCTCTGTGCCTTGACCATTATCTGAAGAAACTGAGATGAGGCTTCACACTGACCACCTGGGGTTTGTCCAAGGAGCGTGAGAACAGTTGGCCGCAAAATTTGAGTCCTGTCTATCTGTCCAGGTAAGGAATGACTGCCTGGCTGCCACTGGCTTCTCCAGCCTCTCTTTTTAAGCAACCTGGACACTTCCTTCATAGATCTAAATGTCTTTTGGGGGAAGTTTGAAGCTTTTAGCAGATCCTGGTCGTTCCTTCCACTTGAGAAGAGGAATCTTGAAAAGCATGTTCCAAAGACCACCTCTACCACTGCGGCCATGGTTATTTCTCCTCTGGGCAGCTAGCAGAGCTGTGAGATATGCAAGAAACTGGGCTGTAGACTGTGGTAGCTTGTGCCTGTGCCAGGGTAATGGTGTTCTTTGGGTGGGATGCAGAGAAGCAAAAATGGTTGGTGGTCAGATAGCAGGAGTGGTCAACATCCCAGCTAAACGCTGCTGTGAACAGAAGGCAGAGCAGTTAGTTATTGGCACCCAGAAGATCTTATATTCTCTTCTGAAAAGTGATGGGGCACTTGTGTCCAGTCCTGATTGTAATGGCAAACGCTCCTGTTGACATGAATACGAATAGGTTTCAGGTCCCAGGTGACAAAAGATTAATAACTCTGCTTAATTACAACCTATCTTTTTTTCTAGTGCTCTGAGAGTAAATGACTTTTCAAGGAGAGCTGGCTCAGAGATGTGCAGGATGTCAGAACTCTCCTTGGGAAGAAGGCAAAACTAAGTAGATCAAGGTTTAAAATCCAGGTCAGCTTTGTGTGAGAGAAGGTCCATGGTCTCTGCCTTCACAGTAGGTACGATTTCAAGCCAAACAAACTTCTGTTGAGGTTAGAAGCGTTCAGTGTAGGTCTCTTCCAGGGTGGTTACAGCCTCAACTGTCCAGATGGAAACAGTTCCACGGAGCATCTTCCTTGTGATAACCGACAGCACAGCACCCTGAAAGAGGTTATGAAAAGGAAGTGTAGAGTTATGTGTTGTTTTGCCAGTGCTAGTTATATTTGATGGTATAAGTAAAGCATGTGAGGTTTCAGAATTCAATTCCTGTTATCCAGAACAAACATTTGCTGCTGACACCCCTCTGGAAGGATCCCTGAATTGTCAACAATGCAGGTGGATTGATATCTGATATGTTTTCTCTGTCTAAGCAGTAGGGCAGAGAGCAGGATGAGGAACTTTCTCAGAAGCAGCAGCAGCAGGTAGAACAAAAAATACTAAGAAAAAGGATTCTTCTTTAAAAAGAAAGGAAGAAAGAAAGAAAGAAAGAAAAAACCAGGTCACAATGTGAGGATTTCTAGAAGTACTTTTTGAGTGTCCTGGGTCTTGGCTCTTGACTAACTATGGGAAATGAAACCACTGAAGGGGAAATAACTTACTACTTTCTGGTGTTGCAAGAGAGAACCTCAGCCTGCCTGAAAGGAGACTTTTGAGCAACTTCTTCTTCCCGTATTTTGCAATAGCAAATCTTTTCTTCCCACCAAATATGTGGTGTATGTTCTGTGGAGCACCTATTGCTCTTTGGGCATGTAACTGAAACATGCGTGTGCGCGGACACCCTCCCACACCCCCACCTCCTGCCCACCTGAAAGACAAAAAGTGGACCTCTGTGACAAGTTACTACCCTTGTCAAGGACGCTTTGGAAATGCATGCACTGCAAAAGACCTTTGAATTTGAGCTGTGGTGATATGGCCGTTGGCCATTCTTGCTTCTCCCTGTACCTGTGGACTCTTTTCGGAGTGCCAGCTCTGCGTGCTACCTTCCGTACCTGTAAGGATGCTCATGGGCTTGCAAGTGACAGTTGCTGCTTCTGAATGATACCTGGTGATGAGAGGTGGTGATGGAGAGTGTTTGAAATGCTACCTTTGAAGCACAGGTCTGTGCAGAATGCTTGGCTCCACCAGCGTGCTTGTCCTGGACGTCATACCTGCACTGTGCTCTGCTTGTTGCGTGTCATCCTCCTTCTCCTGGGACAGAGGTGCTCAGCCTTTTAGAAAAGTAATAAATTCATTTAAAGCAAAGAAGTTGCTAGCTGGTATTGGCCACGTCTCTGGGGCAGGTCTAGGTAGAGGGGGCAAAAATGGAGGAGAGTTTGTGTTCTTCTGTCCTGTTGAACCTGGAGCCATTTTGCAGTTGTATCACTAAAGCACAGTAGGAACACAAGCCTGTGGTGGTTGCTTAGGTTCTCTCTGGTTCCCACTTTTCTCAAGCTTTTCTCCTGTTTCCTGCAGCATGTGGATTATATAAAGGTCAGGTGAGTTTGGGTGTGAGCCAGCCATGCTTTGTGCTTGCTAATTTTCTTCCCTTTATATTTTCAGATTTTGTGCTACCTTGAGATTTCCCCCATTTCAGCTATGATACAAATATTTTAAAGGATTAAGCCTTAATGTTTAGGATTAGCTAAAAGGGGTGTTGAGGGAAGGAGTCTGTTTTATGCCTGGTTACCTTGTTCTTGTGCGTGCACAGCCTGCAATGTTTGGGAGGAGGAGCAGCTCCTGAACAAACTGTTTGTTGAGTAGGTCTGCTAATGACAGATGGTGTAGGGTAGCAACTGCCAGTGACCTGGTAGTAAAATGACCAGGCCAGGGAAACAGGATAGCAGAGAGATTCTCCGACTTGGGAATTTGTAAGAAGTTGTGTATGACTTCTTGCGTATGGTTCAAAAGAGCTTTTTGGTGTTGCACTATGTTGCACTTAAAGCTGTGAATGTGCAGCCATTGCCAATCTTGGATCTCCTGACTTTGGCTTTGACAAGCTGTCTTAAGATTTACAGCCTGAAACACAAGGATTTATTGCTTGTGCTTAGTTTCACCACACTCTTTTGCTAACATTGAATTGCCCCAGTGGAGGACAAATGTAGAGCAAATTCACCTAAGCTGATTGCTTCCTTTCCTCTGACTTTGGGGACTGAACCTCATAAGCTCTCTTAGAGTATGTATGCAGGTCCACAATAAGTACCCCCTAAATAGGATTTATTTTTTTTTCCCCCATCTCTAATGGAAGGCCATTATGGCCTTCTCCAATGGAAGGAGACATTAGGGACCAGGAAAACCTTGCTCTTCCATCTGGACACACCCGAGAACAAAAGCGTGTAGAGTTGCCTGGGACCCACAGGGGTATTTCTTTCTTGCCCATCTTTCATCCCCACCCTCGCAGAATTTGGCATTTGGTTTCTGTTGCACTGGTAGTAGGAGGTTTCCTGTAAAGCTTTGTGATTCTTAAGGCAGGCTTTGATTTCTTTTTACTTTGCCTGCTGAGGTTATGCTGTTGGGGAATGTCACCCTCTGAATATCAAGGCTAGCAGCTTTCCTTTCCTTAGGAATCATGATATGATTTTGAAGGTTTATGCAGATTTTGCCCTGAAGGCACGTGTCTAATAAAATAAGAAATTTCCCATCAGGATAAGCTGTGTGTTTCTTGGTGGCTGCAGCTTCTAGATGAAATGGGTGAGGTGCTCCTGACGCATGTTTTAGAACCACATCTCTCTCTGTGCTGTGAATTACTGGGCTACATACAGTTACAAAACTGGATGTAAAATCCTGCTCCTGACTGCAGACAGCTCCTGAGGCCACAGCTCCAGAGTGTAACAAATCTGTTGAGTGTTAGGTTGCTCTTCAGGCACCTATTTTATTGCAGATCTGAGAAAGCTGAGCTATGAGGTGTGTGGTTGAGTTTTTTCCCCTGTCCTTTGGGATGCATTTCAAGCTGTTTCTCAATGGCTGTTGGCAGACTTCCAGTCTCTTGCTGCCTTGCTAAATCACCTGTAGTGTGAGTAGTTTAGTAACACACGAGAATTACAGGAAGCATAAGGTGGTATGACTGCAGTGTGTGAAATACACTGTTGTGCCCTGGGAGTGCAGATGGAAAAGCCTGCCTGGAAAGTGGTGTGTGGGGTGACTGGTTAGTATGAATTTGAGTGCAAATCCAGCACTAACTCCCAGCAGCTGATGTCCCCTGCAGGAGGTAAGCTGGTAGGAATTGTTTTCTTTCTTCTGGGTTAGTTTTCTCACCAACCCAAAGGAGAATGGAGTAATGTGGCAAGGATGCTGAGAAGCTGCCTCCTCATAGAAGAGCGCTGCCTGGTGGGACTCCCTAGAGCTAGCAGCAGCTCTGCTGGAAGGGGAAAAAGAGGGATTGATGAAAATCCGCTCCGAAACACGGCTGCTTGATTTCTTCATCCACGGTAGCTGACTTCCATCTTCTCTTGTATGGACGTGGGTGGCCTTAGTCAGCATGGTTTTGGTAGAGAGGAGACACTCTGTCTTCTTTCCAGTCTTTTCCAAGGAATTTTGTCACTCGATGGGTGAGGGCAAAAATGCCAACTTTCCAGGCAGTGGTGCTGCTAGGGATGAACACCCCTCGCCTTTACTCCTTCCTGATGAGAAACCTCCTCTTCCAGTGCACCTGAAACCCTGCCCTCCCTCCTCTTTTCCAGGAGATGGGAAGGTGCGTGCAAACTATCTGTGAAGTATCTACTAGAGATACAACTCCCGTCCATTGTTCTACTTTTAGTCAAAGCAGGTGACTGGGTAATTACAATTTTTATTTCTCAGAAAAGAAAAAAATCGAGCTTTTCTCAAGCAGAATCCCACCATTTCCTCTCAGTTGCTTCTCCCTGGACATATGGAGAAAAGAAAAGCTGTCCGTAGCCCTTCTGGAAGTTGCCTGAAAGTTTGGCTGACCATGGTGTGAAGCAAATCCTACAGCTGCTCTGATGCCCTTTGTAGGGTTGTTGGTTCAATGCTTCAGGTGTTAGGGAAGTGTGTTAAGGCAGAAGAGACATTTACAATTCCAATACCATAGAATCTCCTGATTTGGAAGGGATCCATGAGTATCATTGAGTCCAACTCCTGACTCCATACAGGGCAACTTAAAAGTCTCACACTTTAACTGGAAACGGGTGCTTCCAAACCTTGCAGCAGGTAACGCGGTATTAGATCTGTGGGTTCAGGTAACACAGCGGTGGAGCCCGTGCCATGGAGCAGGAGGTAGGGAATGGTAAAGCCCACCAGGTGACCAACCAGCCGAGCACTTGGCCCGGGAACTGGCTGTGGGCAGCTTGTGCAGATGCTTTTGTGCGGTTAAGCTCTGCTGTCTGCTTGAGATGCAGCGGAACAGACAGGTCGTGGTATGCTGCGCTCTGGGCGCTTGAGATTTGTGCCCTGCTGTGAGGTTGTGAGGATGGATGGTGGCGACTGTCCCCATTTCTAAAGAACATCTTGTAGCTCCCTGGCTATGCGTGGGAGACTTGCAGGCCAGGTGTGTATGGTGGGGAAGGGAAGCTTTCTCCTACTGATTAGTACTTTGTTTTGGGAAAGGAAACAGTTTCTGGGGAACAGTTTGAGGAGCCATCTCTGGATCCAGGCAGAGCTGTTCAGGATGGGAATCGGAGCTCTTCAAAAAGCTGTAACTTTGCTTCTTAGTGTAAGGATTTTGGTGCTGTTTAATGCAACAATGACTTTGAAGTTGTTGAGCTTCAACTTTGCAAATCTTAAATTCAGCTCTTGTAAATGAGTATCGGACACTGTTGCTGTTGCTGGAGCAGTTATTCCTGGAATCGGGCTGCTGCTTTGTCTGTTGAAAGCAGTTGCATCCAACATCTGATGGGGAGGCACTTTTTCAGCTGTGTAACCTTTTATTCTCTTGACATACCTCACAAAAAGGGCAATAAATTTCAGAGATGGCTTGACGCCAGCCCGAGATATTTTGTTACTCACCAATAAAGGATGGACCATTTTTCTGTGGGTTTTTGGTATGCTGCCATTTTCTGTTTGCCTGAGCCAATATGGTGTTTGTGTATGCTCTACAGGAGGTCAGGCCAGGCAGACCTTTAATATTAATGTCCCTCCTAATCTTAAAAACAAGAAGAAAACCCCAATGGGAAGTCTTACATGCTGAGCCTTAGGAGGTGACATGTTAGATCCTGACACCGAATGATTTTCTAGTAAGTATCTTCTCAAATATCGGCTTCCCACCCCCCCAAAGAATATGTGTTGTTTGGCATCTTTCGTCTTCTGCAACGCAAGTAGCTGGGACGCGTGATCCAAAGCTGTTGTGTGAGCTCTCATCACAGCACAGCCAGTATTGTCAATAGAAATCTGCGTAGCAGATTGCAGGACTCAGCACAGGATAAAATAGGTGAAATAAAAGTACTCAAATAAAGCCAACAATACTGTCTTGATGAAGCTGTGTTAGCAGTGTGGTATGCTGAGGGAGAGAGGCGAGAGGCACCCCAAAGTGGGTAATTGCTGTTGTCTCACCTTAACTGGAAGCCTCGCAGAGTTCCATGCCTTTCTGCTGGGGTGCTGGGTGATCTGTGTAGTTGGCATTAGAAGTGCTTCCTGTGGGTGACTCATGCATTGGGTTGTTTCAAAAGAAGGTGGGAGAGCTTTCTTCCTTTCTCAGGCCAAATTCCAAACCCACTGTACCTACACTTGGCATGACACCTTGGATGGCATGATTTGGCAGTCCCAGCCTCACAGCTTGGGACTGGCACCCCTTCTCTGGCACTAGGTCCAGTGCGTGCCTATGTGGCAAGCCATCTCAGTGCTGGCCTCTGCGGAGACGACTCGTTATTTTTTAGGTTTGTTCTTTGCTGGATTAGCAGGTTGAGTCAGTTCATCATGTGCTCAAATATACGGTGGTGGTGGGAAGTCACAGGGAGCGGAGAACAAGGCATCGGCTTCTGGTGGTGGAGCTGCTGGCTTGGTCTGCCAGCTTCTCTGCCTGTACGCTCTGAAAGGGATGTCAGTGTTCCCCAAAAAACGGGGTGATACTTGATTTCCGAGAACATCTCTTACAAGGGCCTGAAAATGAGCCTGGAAATGAACTGTCTGGACTCCTGGGGGCATTGTGGGGGAAGCGGTTATGAGCAGTTACATTACCCCAGATATCTATCTGCTAGATGCTGCACGTTATGTGCTCTCTAATGGGCACAGCCTGCAGCATGAGGTCCACAAAATGAAGCCGTGCTGTTTTGTCTGCAGGAGGGCAGCTGTATAAGGAAAAGCTCTTTCTGATTGAGCCCCAGTGTAAACAGGTTAAACCCTCCTCTTTATTGCTTCACAAATGTCCTTTTTTTTTCCTTTGATTAATATGGATAAGTGGTCCTCTTTACATTTTTTTGGGGGGGCTGGCTTCAGTTAATGGTGATTTGGAGGATAACTGAGTAGAGTAAGGTATTTCTCACTGAGCGCCAGTTCTAATGGGTGCTTTATCAAGTGTCCTCTTCCCTGGCACCTTCTCCAGGTGACTTCTTGAAGAAAGTCTCTGCAGAGATGGAAATATGTCTCTAACTGGAAGAAAGCCTCTTCCAAAAGCACCGAAGCGTAGCGGAGTTGCACCGCCGCATAGGGATTCCCAAGGAGGTTGCAGCAATGTGTGCCTGTGGAAGAACTCATCCTTTCTTGTTACATTTGAAGCTGTTACAGAATTTCCTGGGCACAGAGGTGTTTTAAACCCAAATTGCTGTGGTGTACCTGGGGCTGCAATCAAACGTCATTCAGCAAGGGAATGGCAGGCATTTTCACAGAGCTTTGAAATCTTATGCTAGAGTCAGTTCAATCAGGAGTGCAGCTCTCAGTCAGAGGTGTGTGCTGGACAGATTATCAATAGTGCTCGGATACCAGCTTTATCAAAAGCAGTGCAAAATCAAGAAAAAACCTGCCAGAAACAGCTAACAAATAACCCCCACAGTTCTTTGTTCTACAACTGAAGAGTCTTTCCTTTAAGCTTTTCTCTTTGCCACAGGGGAAATCAACCTTGAGTCTGAAACGCAGTGCTTTAGTGTCTGTGAGTAGTGCTTCTTTGTGCAGGATGCTCAAATAAAACTAACTTGTGGGAGACCGTCTCAGCCCGCCTTTTAAGGAGTAAGCAGCATTACTCTGGAAAGACGGGGTGCTGGTTCATACACAGGGTGTGCACACAGAGCTTGTTCATGGAGAGCCAGGGGCAGGTACCGTGCTTGATGTGGCTACCAAACCTGGAAGCAGAGGTGGCTGTAACTGATGCAGGAGGTTTTCGTAGTCATGTGCCGGTTCTCTGTCCTAGAGCTTGGTTGTCACCTGTATCTTCTGGATTTTTTGCTTTGTATTTCATAGCTCTTCACATTGCTAGATTAAATCTCTTTTCTTGCGAGAAGAGTTAAGGCATGTATCTTATGTTTCCTCTGTCAATGAAATGTGTTCCTGTCTGGGGTTTATTATGTTTTGCAAGCATTCGGTTGCAGAGTTTTTGCATCCTGCAGCATCACCAAAAGTGAAGCTGGACTTGCTGTCAAATCGGGATATTGTAGAGGGAGGCAAAAGCAGTACTGACAGAAATGCAAATGGTAGATGGGTCTGATGTTCCAGGTTATCTCTAGAATTGCTGGAATAATTTGTACTTTCTACAAGGCAGTTACAAGCAGTCAGAGGGGCTGACAGGAGCAATTGCATTAAGCCTCCTCACTGTTGCTAATACTGCCAGCCGGAGGGATTGTAGTGTTGCCTGACTGAGGCTTACGCCAGGTGTTTTATATCAGGTACTTAAGTTCAAGCTTTGAGAGATGATGTAAACAAGAAGGAAGGGAAAATGCCCAGTTTTACTTCTGGGATTTTGGAAGATGCTGGAAGACTGCTGTGCTCTGAATTGTTGTCAGCCTTTACAAAGCAGTTCCGAGAACTACTCGCTCCAGTAGGTCTAGTTTTATGTTTGTGTTGCCTGTTGTGCTGAAGCAGCTCACGCTACTTTTTAACAGAGAACAAGCTGTTTGTGTTGCACACAACACGCATGCTGCTCTGCAACCGATGTGTGTAGTCTTCAAAGATCTCCGGTGTGTCATTCCCTCAAATGGAAAAACCTTGGGGAATCAATCATGGTGGCGGTTCAAGGATCTGCCTTATGGTACCTTCACGGCCTGGCTTTGCTGGATGCTGAGACTGTGCCAGATGTCCCAGCTGCTCTTGTGTCCCTTGGAGATCTTCCATTCATAAGACTGGCCTGGATTGATCTTATTTAGGCTTGCAATCCTGTTGCCAGAAAGCCGGATAACTGGCTGTCGTCCAGGTGCTAGAAGGGCTTTGCTGTCTGAATTTTCTGGATACGGTGGTCTCCGGTGACATGGATTTGCAGAGTTGCTGTGGCAACCTGCATAGCTTCCCTCCAGTCCCAGCCCTGTTCCTGGCTTCCCAAGTAGCTCCGCTATCCATCCCTCTTGTAAGAGGGGGAGCGGGGTCTGGTCCCCGAGGCAGTTTGCCTGCAGGACAAGCAGAGCACCCTCTGAAGGGGTAGGGGCAGAGAATACCCCCTTCCCAGAGAACATGCACAGCCCTGCCTGCCTGCCCTCCCTCCAGCTGGGCAGATTCTCTGCAACCTCCCGGCTGCCTTTGCTTGCTTATTCCTGCCGTAGTTAAAGGGTTTTGTTGTCTCCAGGGCCTGATGCATCTAGGTCAGAGTGAGCTAAGCCACAATTGAAATCAAGCTTTTTGGAAGTAATTTGAAAACTTGTGCTGTTTTCATTTTAGGTGAAAAAAACTATTGGTAACTTAAGCAGAAGCCTGGCTCTTAAAACAGTGCTAGCTGCAAGGGAGGTCACTCCTCTGAAGTTTGTTTGAGTGGGGTGTAGTTCAAACGGGGCCTTGAGCTAAGCCCTTGAAGGCAGAATTTTTAAAGCTCCCAAGGTAATTTTGGACCTGAGGCTTCCTAGCTGAGGTCCTCCCTGGGAGGTGCAGCCTGCGCAGAACTGTCCCCTTCGCTGCTGTGAGTTCAGCGTGCAGCACTGTTGGCTCCACGTACTCACAAATTTTCTGCTGAAGCTCCGACGCCTTCTCTTGAGGATGCTCACAAGGCCCTGGGTGGGTATCTCTTTAAACGTGACAATGTGAATCACCAGGGAGAAAATGAAACTTCCTATTTTATGTGCATGTTTGCTAACAGATAAGCTGGTTAATTAAATGGTAGACACAGCTGTAATATAGGGAAATTAAAGGTTGGAGAGAGATAAAAGTCTCTTTTTGTTTCTTTTAAATCGAATTTTAAACGCACCTTTATTATTATGCATCGTGGGGTATTATATGCATATCTGGATTGAAATTCTCTCATCTTCTCTTCAGGATCTGACCACCCATCCCAGCATAATAGTCTTGTTTTCATGTTTCTTGTGAGGTGCCCAGCAGTACTGTGTACTTAATGTTCAGGGCAAGCGAAACACGCAGTGTTCATCAAAAGCTGTTCCAGTTTTTATTTTTCAGTCCGACAGGTTCTGCATAACTGATGTCTTCTTGTGAATCTTGATTCAAGTATAAAGCACATAGTGTTCTCTCGTTTCTGTGAAGTTTAACAGCAGTTGTGGAGAAAAACCTAAGCTTAGTGAAATGCTGCTTGGAGTTCCAAGACAGTAAAAGTTGCTTATGTTTTGGGCTTTATATGCAGTTGAATGTGCACTTGGATGGCCATCATAATAGTTTAGAGTTGAAGATGCTGGACTGTGGACAGCAGAAGTATCAGCTCCTCTTGGTGGCTTAGGGAAGCTGGAAGCATCAAAGTATCTGGACCTGACCCTTGAGTTCCCATCACACCTCTCAGCGACACATGTCAGGGGGCTGGAAGACTTAGAATTTGGGGAATAGCCTTGGCTAATCAGCCGGCTGTAATGCCTGCTGGGATGCACAGGGTTATTTTATCCCATATACCTAGCAGGTGGAGGTGATAGAGCCAAATGTGGTCGCAGACATTGCAAAGTCTTTCTGCAGCTTCTGAGGATTCAACAGCCTCAACGTAATAGTGACAGGCTGATCTTTGTCTAGGAGGAAGGTTGATCCCGGCATTCCTACCCTCGCCTACCTTATTTATGCCAGACCACCTCAACCTCTGGCATGTTTTAAGCGTGCTGGCGAATGGTGCTTTCTTATAATACAGATATTTTTCTGAGACTAGATTGTTGCCAGATGGACATGCGCGTCTGATCGTTTTGTGGTGCATGGTCACTGCATTAGTCATTCCTTTTATACCATCCAAGCCGCACAGTTCACTTAAAGTAACTTTTGACCTAGCTTTACACAGCCTTGAGCCTGGAGATATTCTGGGTATTGTATGTGTGTGATTAAAAATAACAGAGAAGCAAATATGTGATTGGGACTTGAATTCTTGCAGAGCTGTTAGTGATCTCAGAAACCACAGGAGTGTCATGTTACTCAATTCCCAGATGGAGTTGCCTTGTAATGCCTCTATGAAACGTTCCAGCACGCTGTAAACATGGAGCCTGGATGCTGCAGAGGCCATACATGGATAGAGAAGAGCCTTTATTGAATGGTAGCGCAAGTTCTGATCTTCAGTCTGGGCACAAGACTGTGCCTGCTAGCGTCCGTACAGTTAACTCGCTGTGTGAGGAGGGGGTGTGCGGGGGGGAGCTCCTGCGTATTTGATTTGGGTTTGCAGTCAACCTTGTGTCTTCCCAGTATATCACAA
Source organism: Elanus axillaris (assembly GCA_026212715.1). Classification (NCBI taxonomy): domain Eukaryota; kingdom Metazoa; phylum Chordata; class Aves; order Accipitriformes; family Accipitridae; genus Elanus; species Elanus axillaris. The sequence continues at coordinate 20,500,506 of JANZLQ010000057.1, forward strand.
ACGTACCTGAGTGTCCAGTCCCAAACTCCCGTGGGGGTGATGAGAAATGTAGTGGACCAAGGGGCAAGGGAGTGATGCTGGGGGCACTGGATCGCTGTTACTTGTTTCTGCTTTTGCTGTTTCAGAGTCATCTTAAATATTTGTGTTGCATCTCATTGTGTTCTGCCTCTTTCTTACTTGCCAAGGCTGGTTGCCTTAGTCACCAGGGCTTTGGTAACTACGACAACAAGATTGAGCAGGCAAAGGTAGAAATAATGGTAGTAACTTTCTCGACTCTTTCTGAAATCGGCTTGTATCAACCCATATCCTGCATGTGGGCGACTTGTGTCAGCAGTCTGTTCTCCCTTTCTGCCTGACGCATCCTGAAATCCTACTGGCAACACCACCCTAACAGAGCTGTGTGCTGGCCCTCCTGCAACTGGAAACAAGCCCATCAGGGATATGTGAGTGTTGCTGGCCACCCTCCTTCCTGGAGCATGGCAGCCAGTGCTGGAGCAGAGGCCAAGGGGTACCTAAGGCAAACCATGTGTGCCCGCCAACTTGGTGGCAGATCCTGAGTGGGGAAGCATCAGGGCAGTGTGGCTGCTGGGATGGGAAGGCAGGCTCGCAGGTGACTGGTTTTTTTTTTGGATAGTTTATGCTATAGGTATAGTTGGAGGTCAGCTTTTGATGCAGTTCTGCTTTGCTCTGAGAGCAGGCTGTTTCTATCCTACCAGGTAATCCTGAATCCTGACTTGGGGCAACGAAATCCCAACCCACCTTTGAAGCACGTCGCTCCTGGAAGCTCCCAAAACAAGCTGGGCCTTGTTACTAAGCCCTTTTCTGCAATAACAAACCAATGCTGTGTTCTCTCCTCTGGAAAGCCCCCACCTCCGTGAATTTGTGCCAGCAAGGCACTTATCTAGTATCCCTCACTGCTCTGTGAATTGGTTTCCTTCTTTCGGCTTGTTTTCTCTCGGCTGAGCATGATAGGGAGCGGCAAGGAACACAGTCAAGGGATTCCCTGGAAGCACAAGCCTGTTTTTTGTGGGCACCTAGTGCAGTCTTAATGGGCTCTCTTGAACAGGACAAAATCAGCCACCGTCCCCAGTAAAACTAAACCTCCAAACAGACCCAGGTCAAGGAACTTGGCACAGTCTGAGGGTTTCAGCAGCGTTTGGAGGAACGGTTGTAACCTATTAGGCCTCTGTGAAGACTGTCATCGAAGTGGCAGGGGAATACGTGTTGAGGGCAGGAAAGGGTAATAGTTCTGGAAGGCTGCCACTGCTGTGCGCTTCCAAACATCGGTCTGTGCTCCAGTAATGAATCCCGCTGCTTGCAGAGGAAAGAGCAGCCTAGACTGGTGTCTTGCTGCAGAAGAATCTTTGTACTCACTCTGCCTTTGGTTTGGATTTCATTTAAATTCTGAGCTAGATGCTCAAAATTCATTACTTTTCACATTGGAATGCAATACCCAAGCCTTAGTGTGTATGCCAGCCTTCCTCCTAATTCCCCGGCCGTAGCTCTGTAGTCAGACACCCACGACCAAGGCTTCCTTCTTCTGTGCCGCAGTGCAAATTTGGGATTGCCGGCACTGGAGGAACTTGCCCCTTCAGGACCAGTGGGCTTCGGGGACTGCAGCATCTTTTGCTCAGCCACAAAAAAGGAATCATTTGGGCTGCTTTGCTCACCTGGTAAGGATTAAAAGAAATGCCATTGCCAGCTGTGGTTAGTCAAAACTCTCTGCAAGAAACCTGCTCCTGATGGCTCAGCTGGCTGTGACCACGTTTGCTCCTTGGTCTGGGACAGATAATCTCTGAGGCTGAACACCAGGGTTTTGTGTGGCCATGGCCTGGCTCGGGGAGAGGGTGTCCCGTGCTGTTGAGCCTTACCAGTGGCTCTTCTCAGAGAGGTCCCCAACCATGCAGGAGGGGAAGTGGAGGGTTTGTGCTAATGTGGTGGGAGCAGTGTTGGCCTCTCGCTTGCCAGATGAGTGCACGTGTGTAGCGGGCCACAAGAAATCGTGGGTCAGAAGCGTCAGGATAACTCTGAGCTACTTCTGTGCTGGTCATGGGCTCCAGTGCGTGGCCGAACCCTCCCCAAGATACCCATGCAGCCTAATGAAAAGCTTGAGTTAAAGATCTGAGTCTTAAAAATAACTGTTCTGATGGGAACCCTTTGACGAACAGCACCTAGACTAGGACTGCAGAGGATGCTTCTGCTGTGGATGTGGTGTTCCAGTTTGAGCAAGCATCCCCGTATCTAATTTTAAGAACAGAGGCTCCTGATTTGGATAATGTGTTTTTTTTTAACTTCTGCAGTCTTACCTACTGCTTTTATTTATCACTGCTCACCTTTTGGATGCAGACCCTGAAGGTCTTCTACAGGCCCAGGAGCGTGTTGAGACCTTGACGGCCTTCTTGAGTTTCAGGTGGTACCTGGACTTGCCACTGTCGAGTGTTGTGCGAGTCCAGTGGTTATATGCTGTTGACCTACTGTGAAAGCAGTTGGTTGCCAACAGCAGGGTGCTAGACTGAAGGTGGGTGCTGTGGGTGCCCTCTGAGGAGTGACTGCAGATCCAAGGGTGCCCTTAATGCATAGCCCTGGCTGTGGCTCTCCAGGGAGGACTCTGGAGAGCCGCGCTGGAGAGAGATGTCCTGCCACCTCTGTTACCGAGGAAAGAGGGGCTGTATTTCACAGCTGCTGAAGACTTTTTATTCCAGAGTAAAAAATTAATTTCCAGACTGCAGCCGCATCAAGCTTCTTGGGCATAAGCTTGCTGATCTGTTTGGTTGTGCCTGACCTCTGGGCTGAGCTGCCGCTAGATCTCAGATGTGAGTTTTCTGACGCTTTGGATCTCTGTCCTGCAGCTTTTTAAGTATCTGAGGAGGCTGAGATTTCAGGCTGGCTGCAGCACTTTGAGAGGCCGTTGGAACCAAGTCTTGGAAGTTCATCCCTTGCTGCTGAGCCCAGCTGGCTGTCTCTACTCTGCCTATCTGCCCTTTTTCCAAGAGCCCATTCGTTGTGCACGTTATGTGCGTACACGGAGGTCCAGAATAGATTACTCTGGTAAGGAGTAGCGGGGGTGGTCTATGGTCAGAGCTGCAAATGCTCGTACAACAAAGACGTGGTTGGGCAGTATCTCACAGTAATACGTCGTTTTACTGACCACAAATGGTGCAGTCACCAGTGTGAGGAGATTCTGTCTGCTTTAACCAGGCATGAGAGAGCTGTTGACTGTGGTGTGGTTCAAGAGGTCTGGGGATAACCTTCCCTAGGGTCTGGCTGTCTTCTGTGACCTGTACTGGGGAGGGCACGCTTGTGATTGAGCAGCTTGCTACTGACTGGTAATTTTGAGGAAGCTGTGGATCCAAGAGCGTAGAAGTCTTTTGGAGCAGGTTTTCGTTGTGGTCATTCTGAGCCCCTGTCTGATCTCCGAGTCCTTCACTAAGATCACTCCTAGGGTGAATCTGCAGGCAGTTCTTCCTCAGATACCTCACTGTGGACCTGTCTACCAAAGGAAAACAGCCCAAGCAGTCATGAGTTGGCAGAAGGGCAGTTAAAGGTGTCCGACAACATAAGTCAAAGTATCATTTTCAGGATGAGCACTGTCTCTCGCGCTCTGCATGGCTGCAGAAAAGGTGCTGTATTCCCAGGGTTGTGTGCGGTGCCTCCTGTGTGTGCTGGGGATGCAGATACTGTGGAGGCTGCTGGTAGGTAGAAAGCTGGCAAAAAAGACTTTCTCTCTGCTGTGTCAATCTGCTTTCAGGGAGCAGCCCCCTGTGCTCCCCCCAGCCCATCTCAAACTGCTGGGATTTGAACGTGATGCCTGTGAGTGACCACGGCGGAGAGCAGCATGGCAGCACGTACGTGACAGAAGGCACCGAGTGCCGCAGCGTCGGCACTATGGCTTTCTCCGGCTGTGGCCCTGTGCTCGTCCAGCTGTCCCGCAAAGGGTGATGTGCTGTCGTAGTCCCTCTGCACATCAGCAACCGAAGGTGCCTGCGGGAACTCTGGAGGCCTTCTTGGAGGAAGGAAGGAGAGGATGTCTGGTGTAGCTGTGCGTGTTCTGGGGAAGCTCTCTGCTGAAGAGTCTCTGTCTTAGTGTTACTTCCTCCCACGTTTCTGGGAGCTGTGTAAGTTCAGTAGTGTGTCTGACACTTTTCAGAGGCTGCCAAGCTCTGTTTGCTCTTTCTCTCGCTCTTTAAGGCTAGAGAAATGGGTGCCTTGAGATAAAGTCACTTCAGTTCATTTAGCATCAATGACCGGGTTTCTTTGCCTGAACCTTGTGACGTGATGGGCTAGTTCATAGACTGAAGTTGTTTTCAGGGAAGGATGTTCCATCTGAGGATGACAATCCCTGCGACAAATCGAGACTGGTTTATCATCCCTTCTCATGCCTTGGTTGCAAGGCATGGTGGCTTTCCTATCTTTGTTCTGGTGGACAAGGTGGTACTAACAGCTCAGCCGCACACAGAAGCGTTGGACGCTGCATGGGCAGTTGAAGCTGTGTTGCCAGTCATTTACCAAGATTCTCTGCTCCAAGATTGGGGGATTCTTTTATTTGAATGGTTTTGTATTTCTTGATTTAGAAGATGAAGTTCCTCTTGCAAAAGGAGTTGGGGTGTTTCAGTAGAAGAAGAATGGACATATGTAACCACTGTTAGAGGAGTTTGAAACAAGAACATTAAAGAAGGCTGGATTAAAGGTACTCATGTAGCCTTGCTTGAGTTCTGCTGTTTTCTTAGCCTTGACGGTTTGAATCAATTAATTTTATTATAATGCAGTTTGGGACTGCGGAGTCTTTAACAAAATGGAAAAAAAAATCCAAGTAAGTATCCTGCTATGTGACACTATCTTGATATCTGCGTGATCACTGCTTGGGTTAGGGTGGACCCAAGAACATGAATATGTTTTGGTCTAGAACTGCCTTAGCCCTGAGTCCTGACTGTGGCTGACAAGATGTTTACAGAAAGAGCTTAAGAAGGGCAAGTGTTGCCTCCTGGCTCTGAAGGTAAACAGCTCGGGTGCTTCCTTGGCTGGAACCTTTCTCAGTAGTGGGTGCATTGGAAAAGAGTTTTACGGCTTGAAGTGGTGGCAGAAGAGCTTATGGAAAAAAAATGGGGAAAAAACCTGAGCAAGTAGCCCAGGACTAGATCCACAGGAGCAGACTGGACAGATGCCAGTTTGTAATAGGTGGACTACTGAGTGCAGTATGTAGCCTCTTGCTTCAGCCAGTGTCTTTGACAGGACACTGTGTGTAGCTGATGGGAAGCCACGCTTTTCTAAGGGTTTTAAGGCAGATGTGAGAAACTGTAGACTAGTAAGCATCAAGCACGTTAGCAGAAGCTAAAGAACAGGGGTAGTGGAGCACCTGGATAGGTATGATGTTGGTGTATGGGCCCTTTTGTAAAAAGACAACTTGCCTCCCGGGTGTTTTGGAATTGTTGAGGCATAAGAACTGGGAGATCCATTTGATATTCCGCTTGGATTTCCAAAAGGCCTTCAGCAAGTTAATCTGCTGAAGAGGAGCTTCTTGAAAAGCGAGGCTGCTGTGGAACAAAGGGGAAAGTCCTCACGTGGATAAATAATTGTTTAAATAAATGTCCTGGCTTTGGCTAGGATAGAGTTAATTTTCTTTCTAGTAGCTGGTATAGTATTATGGTTTGGATTTAGTAGGAGAAGAATGTTGCTAACACACTGGTGTTTTCAGTAGTTGCTAAGGAGTGTTTAGACTCAAGTCAAGGATTTCTCAGCTTCTCATGCCCAGCCAGCGAGTAGGCTGGAGGGGCACAAGAAGTTGGGAGGGGACACAGCCAGGACAGCTGACCCCAAACTGGCCAACGGGGTATTCCA
>JANZLQ010000057.1:20506546-20544050 GCA_026212715.1 Elanus axillaris
AATTCTCTCCCCCATCCCACTGGGTAGGGGAGGGAGGGAGCGAGCGAGCAGCTGCCTGGTGCTTAGTTGCTGGCTGGGGTTAAACCATGACAATAAATAACAGGAATACATAGTCAGTTGTCATGGTGAAAACTCACCAGCGGAGATCTGGAGGGATCTGCACTCGGGTACCTGTTCAGTATAATCCTAAATAGAAATACTCCTTTTTGGAGAAGATTGCTATAGCACTGAAGAACTCCAGCCCAGGGAGCGTCTGCTGAGGGACCATCTTTCACACACACTTACACATACTTGTTCTCTGCAGAGCTTTAGCTGCCTAAATTTTTAGGGAGAGTTTGTGATGCTGTGCTGGAGACTTGGATGTAGCTTAGATTTGCATTTCAGGAATGCAAGTTGGATTTTTCAGGCTTAATCTTATTTTTTTCTTTTTGATTTGAGAGTGTTAAGAATCTGACATGTCTCTTCTTGGCAAAATACTGGTTTGGAGCCCTTGAAACTTTCCAGAGATCAGCACAGGTATTTAAAGTAGGCATATTCCTTCATCCAGTCTCTTTTTGTGAAGTGCCGGATGATATTAGACTTGTTCCCTTTCCTTACAAAGAGGAACATCAATGCTGAATCCCAGGGAAATCATCAAGCATGGTTTAAGGAGTACATTCCGATCAGACTCTGGCAGAAGCCATTGTGTGAGGCTCCCTGGCAGCTGGAGACAAGTGACTGAGCTTACTGTGGCAACAGTCTGAACCAGCTGCAAGTTTTGATGAGCTCTGTGGGTTGGTTGGGTTTTTATTTTTATTTTTATTTCATATACACTAGTGCAGTAGCAAGCATTTTATTCTATACCTATGCTCATGTCCCCAGTGCCTTGGCTGTTCAGGCATGTTTATGTGGCTGGCAGAGCTTACAGACCTTCTACTCTCCCATACTAAGAAGCTGGCAGTGGTAGTTCATAGGGCAGTGGAAAGTGAGAAGGAAATAACTGGGAACAGAAAACATGTATTGTTCCAGACACTGGGAAAACAGAGCTCACTCATCGGCACTCTGGAGGTCAGCTCTAATCCATGAAATGCGCAGTCCCTGCTCAGGCACCCAGGGCTGAGCTGACACTGATTTTGTTGCACAGCTGCTTCGGCTGCCAAGGCTGCATGGTGACCCTCTCGCGCTGCAAATGTTCATCTCTGCTTTCAGAAATGAGAACCTGAAAACTGAAAGGGTGGAATGGTGAACCCGCAGTTTACCTTGGTGACCTCCCCTCCAAGGTGGTTCCCGTTGCCTCTTGGCAGTCCTTTCGCCTGTATTTTGCCTGTGCAAGGATCCAGCCAATTCAGAGAGAGGCTCTGAGCATTTGGAGGACAACAACATCGTAACATCTGCTGGAGGACTCTTGAAGATGGGAGAGTGCGTGCTGCTGAACCGTCCTTCTCCGACTGCGTACGGAGATAAGCACAAACAGAATGTATTTAAGCTTTCCATGGGGAAACACAGATACCTGTTCACATACAGAGCCCAGCTTGTATCAAGTGTTGGGCTTCTGGTTCTCTCGTGGTGTGGCTGTTCCTCCGGGGAAGTGCTGGCTCCTCACTCCCCTGCTCTTGAGGAGCTGCTTGCTGGCATGTGGAAGCTCATTGCAATTCAGGGGAAGTAGCTGAAACTTCTCTTCTTCTGGAAAAGTAGGTCGGGGAAATCTGCCTGTCAGGAATGTCTGGAGGAAGAAAAAGGGATTTGGGGAAAGCGGTAAGAGCCCAATACAATTCACCTCCATCTGTTTTTATTGAATAGATTTGTGGCGTGAATGTAAATCATAAAGGCTTCTATAAAAATACCGGTTCCTGCTGGAGTGGCATCTGGTGAACCTGAGGTGCGAGTCCAAAGTGGGACCTTTGGGTCCGACTTCTCTGTGATCTTGGGCATCTCGCTTTCCCTTTCTGTGCCGTGCCTTCTCATCTGAAAGGAGTGGTGCTGGGGGGGTTGAGGAGGTGTGACTGAGTGACCAGCAGGTTTGCTAAGTTGTCTAGTGGGATGGGAGGATGAGCTGAATCGTCCAAGCTCTAGTGATCCATTATAGTAGGAAAAGAAAGAGATGAGTACAGACAGCTGTGTTTTGGCTAGTTGCTTTTTATCCAGAGGGGAAGAGCCAGGGGACTTGTGTGTGTGTGTGTGTGTGTGTGTGTAAGGATTGCTGTTGCTTGTCTTCCACTACAGCTGCGGAAGGGAAATTTGGTCAGCCAAAGAAACACTGCGTCCGGTTCAGACCAGGCTCAATGGGAGCTGAGCATTACTATCCGACTGCTGGCAACTTGGCTGGCTTGACTAGCTCTTGTTTGTACGCCTCATTCTCCCAACAGGAGTATTTTGAGCCTGCTCCAGATGGGTCTCTTTCCTCTTACCTGAGAAGTCTTCAAAGATGTGCAATTGCTGCTGCAGGACTCCTGTTAGATGAGTGCTCTGGTGGGAGGAACTTTTTTCACGGCACCCCGATGGACACACTTGCATTTACATGGGCTGTATTTGTGCATTGCTACGCAAAGCAGCCGCTTGTAGGGTGTACTTGCTGGAGCTTGCGCAGCAAGAAGCGAAGTGTGGACGTGGACATGGAGAGGCTTATCCTGTGCAATTGGCTGCTGCGGAGACTTGCAGCCTGCAGAAGACATTAGGAAGTGTGGCACGGTAGCTCTTGTGTATCTGAGGCTTTGCTGCCTTGGAGATGGGCTTTTTAACGGCCTTCTGGACTTGCAAGCTATGGACTGACAGGTCTTGGGGGGCAGCAGTGTGTCCTGCTATAAAAGCTTGCACTGTACCCACGGCTCCTGTTTGACCACGGTACAGTAGAACAAAAATGCTTTCCTTTTAAGAATGACTTAAAACAGACAAGTGTGTGCATAACGCTGGATAAAGGATAAACCTTGTGAACAACAGCAGCCTCACCTGTTGTAGTAGGTAGACCTGTCCTTGCATTGCTGAGGGCAGTCAGCACTTAGATGGCTCTAACCTATCTCTTCCTCTTTGCAAACGTGCATAGCTGGTCGCCAAGTGGGTGCTGAGTTTTCTGGCTGCCGCAAATGTGAAAGAAATTTATTCAATGTTGCTGCTTCCAGTAGGTGCCGGTCTGCTTCCAAAATGGGAGAAGCCAGTTCGGTTTATGTCAGTGAGGCGGGTCAGGTTTTCATGAACATCGATGGCTTTATGCCGTTTTCTGTGTACAGAATTGTTGTTGGGTGACGGGAGCAAGAGTTTCTCATGCTGCCAATTCTTAGTCCAGTAACTAGTCTTTGAATATGGAGTAATATGTGCCGAGAAGACAACCTCGGTCTCCTGCTCTGCTGATGCTTTGGGACTGAAGTCCAAAGTGCCTCACCAGTTCGTATCATAAAGACATGTCCCAGGGAGAGAGGTTTGCTTCAGAAAACTCACTAGGACTTATCCTAAAAATACTGGGCCAACGAAGAGAATCTTGTTTAGGCACAACGGGATTAATGCATCTTCATGTTAATTACTTCTGGCAGCGTGCACTCATCTTTGACTTCTGCCAGCACAAATGCAATGGACCTCAAGCCTCTTTGACGGAGTTCAAGATCCGTATGCTGCTAATAGGAGTCCTCAGAGGCTTGGATGATGGTTGGATCCCTTGTCGCTTTTGGTGGTGAGAAGAAAACATGCAAGGCTGTCAGACAACATAAAGTAACTTTCTTCAAAATGGGTCAGAGCTGGAGTACCAAATGCTAATAGTAACGCTGCTGCTACTACTAGCAGACTCCCCGGGGCGCTGGTGCAGCCTTGCTTCTGCTTTCTTACATTCTGGAGCATCTCAGCTATATGGAAAAAGCTTTATGTACCTTCTCACAGAAGCAGATTGAAGTCAGTAATCTGTCTCTGGAAAGTCCTTTACCACTTGCCTATAGCATAGCTGTTGACAGCAGCATGGGCTCAGGGTGATCACCAAGGTAAAGTGTGCCCAAGCACATGTGAACTCCTTGCAGTCTTTCCTCCTGGAGTCGTAGAAAAATTATAGAGTTATCCAGCATATTTGTTTCTAGCTTCATTTTTTTAAAAGTGAGAGAGTAACTCACTTCGTGTTGACTAGATTGAAAATTCACAAATAATTAATCTGCTTTAGTATGGAAATGAAAGTTCAGTTAAAATCTCCAAAGTCAGTCCCTTAAAATCAGCTCACTAAACAACTTGAGAAGTACTGGATTATAAGAACGTTCCTCTAAACATGTCTTGTATAGAAAGCCCAGTTAATTGGATGAAGGATTATTATTCCTGAATAGTCAGAAACCAATGGATTCTGTTCAATGGCCTCCAAGAATCCGGAGCCAGCAGATCTTATCCTACACACTCTCCCCTTTTACTTGGAGGTTCAAAGAGGAAACTCAGCTTTCTGCTTTTTCAAGCTTCCAGTTAGATTTCTCAACTCCACAACTTGCCAATGAACCAAAGTGTTTCCTTTCTGTTTGCAGAGGTATTCTCTCTGTGCACCCAGGGCAGGAAATGGCTGTCAAGGCTGGGGCTAGCACTCCGCTAACTCTGGTTCCAGATGTCAGTCTGCCGAGTTGCCTGCTCTTACTTTGAGTTCTTTAAAGCTACGAAGCATTTTTTACTGCAAAACCTTTTTTTAAGTTCACAGAAAATAGCTTTTATTAATGTATAATAGGATGATTGTTAAAATGTCAGTGTACTTTTTATGTGTATTTGTCTTTTTAGAAAAGGTTTAAATAGAATATCTCAACTTTTGTGTCCTCTCTAAGAAGTGCTGTCTTGGTTTTTATCTGCACACCTTCTTTGGAGGAAGGCCGTTACGGAGGAGATAAAATAGAAGAGCTTTTTGCAAACATTCCTTGCTGCGCTGAGGCTCAAGCATAACGAAATCTGAAGGGAAACCCAGGATTACCGAAGGATGGAGGTTCTCAGCCCAGATGAATAGCCACTGTTGTGCGGTCCCCAGAAAGCACACCTACCTGAAAAGTGTTAGTCGCGCATCCATGAGTGACAAATCTGGCCTGAGGCCTGGGCAGGACCGTGTACTTTATTAGCAAGGCCTCGTTGGAAAATCCTGGCCTGGAGGGTTGTGCCCTGTGAACTGCAGGTCCTGGGAAGGTGATTTTCAAGGGCAGGCGCTGTGCTCACAGGACTTGCTATCTGACTTCTATTTATTCTTGGCTTCCCCAGCAGTGGCAGTTTTTGCCTACAGTGGTCCTGCTCTTGCAAGATGCTCTCGCCTCTTCTTCTGATGTGAACCACCTTCCTTCCTTTGATTGTGCTGTTTGTTTGTTCCCATCCTGTCCTTGCTGTCGCCTTTTATCTCTCACGACACAGACCATGGATGGATGCTGCCTAGAAGCCCCTTTGACACTGAACGTGAGTTGGATTACTTGGGCTATGTGGGATAATTGGGTACAATTGTGTGCAGATGAAACAAAACAAGTTTCAGAAAAAGCTCACAAAAACCCCTGCGCTGAACCAGGCTGATTCCTACATGCAGAGTATTCACTTTTGACTAGGGTATCATCAGATCAGCTTGTGCCTTCTGACAGTTGCTGGAGAGTTAGTTGCTTCTAAGCAGGTAAATTTGGTCCCACAGCTAAGACATGCCTTGGCCGTGTGCTGCACATGCTTTGGCTGTGGCAGTGTGAGGGATGGCAGGGTTGTATATATATTCTTGATGAGGGCAGGAGTAACTTCATTGGGGTCCAATTTTAACTGACCTGTACATGCTTCTCTAATTGCATGCTAATTTTAAGCAGGGATTATTCTTGTAAAGCCGTATTTATATTTGCCAATGCAATTTTAGTGCCCGTTTAAAAAAAACTAAACTAGTGGAGGCTTGGCATATACCCTTTGTCAGGTAGAAGCCAGTTGTAGATCGTGTGCGATAGGTTCAGGTGAACAACCTATTGTGGCAGTCTGAAATCTCACTGCTCAGCCTCACGTGGGAGTTGACAGAGGTTCTAGAAAGCAGTGCAGAAGTTGGTTGTGGACCCCAGTAAGCGCCTCAGCCTTTCCACTCAAAAGCACTACAGTGATTTCCTTTCTGGTCGCATAGCGATGCTCTTTAGCCTTTCTGAAGCAAAAGCCTCCTCCATCAATGGCTGGTGCGTTGAAAGGGAGACCTCCAGACCTCCTTCCTTCTTTCAGGGTACAAGCCTGTTTTAATTCTCCCTGTTGCTAGTTCAGTTCCTGGGCTGGCTTTCCCCCTTGTGCAAAGCAGGTTTGGCTGCCCTCCAGGTCTGTAAAGACTCACATTGTTCTGCGTGCAATTTCTCATAACAACTGGTTATTCCCTTTAAACAAGCACCTTTAGGTGTCGGTGACATCAGAGGACCTTGGTGGTACTCGCTCCTGTGGACAGGACCAAACTGTACTCCTGTTCCCTCAATGTGTCAGTGTACTTGATACTAGAGCCAGCCCCGGCGATACTGTAAAATGGTATTTTACAGCATTGCCAGGGTTGCAGTGGATGAGAGGTTCACTTAAGATTGGGTGGGACTCCCCTGTATCGTGGCATGGCTCTGGGGCACGCTGTGTTGGCTATGAGTGCTTGTTGGTATCCAAGATTCTGGATAGTTGCTGGGTCTCCAGGTATTGTGGACCTGTGTCTCCCCTCACCTCAGCCTCTGTGCCTCCACCCCCTCCACCAAATCGGGGCTGATCCTGCCACTTATACTAAGGAGCAATGGTGATGCTCTGATGTAGAATCTCTGATCTATCTTTTATATCTTACACGAGGGAAGAGTAGGGTGATTGCACGCAAGGAATTGCGCTAACAAAAGACCCTGTGCTTTTATACCTGGGTAGCAGTGCTTTTCCCGGGAGAAGAGCGTCTTCTGTCTCTTCGCTGTATGTGATTATCCCAAGGAAGGGATTCACTTCTCCTTTGAACTGGCAGCCTATTTGTAGCTGCAAACTGAGCACCAGTGAATGTAAGATGCTACTGACAAGCTGATGAATGCTTTGGGGGCCTTGGCTTCTCTGGGCTTGTGTTTTGTTCTTGTTTCTGCATATTGCTGTTTATGTCCTTGGTGATTTGACTTTGATTTCATCTTTCAGATGCTTGCCTCTTGGCCCCGAGAAGTGAAGATAGTGTGATCTAGCCAGGCTGCTGTGCTGCCCCTCCATTCGGGCATTAGGGTGGGTTAGCTGATGCCTTCACAGCATTTCTGTTAAGAAACTGCCAGATATTTCTCAACTAGGTTTTTCCTTTGAGTGGTACCCTATTGGTATGCCCAGATCCTGGGCCTTTAGTTACGTTTGCTCCCCTGATGTTGTTGTCCCTTGACTTTTGTCCTTCTCTTAAAAGTTGTAACTGGCTAGAATTTCACAGTCACTTGCGGTCTTATTGCCTGCTCTTCTTAACCACTTCCTCTGTGTTGGATAGAGTCAGATTCAGAGGTGTTCCCTCGTGGCTGTTTTCAAGACTTTTCAGTATTATTCTGGGCTTGAACTAGCTTTTATTTCTTTTATAGGCTTCTTTTACAGTTTGATCAGTGAACCAAAAAAGCCACATTTTTGTCTCTTCTGCTTCAGTTGGCTGGTGCAGAGCTGCCTGTGGACCAGTCCCAAGGTATGTGCGCTGGCATACATTTTTCTAACAGGCTGCGTAGAAGAGCTGGGGATGACTCATTTCAGAAACGTTTAACAACCTCCTGTATAAAATTCAGAGTACTTAGAAAGAAAACAAGGACAATGTACTGAACGTACAACCTTTTCTTGGCCAACGCATGCCCAGATAAAGGGCATAAAAGAGTGCCTCTGTTGAACCAGGTGGCTTTGTGTGCATCTATCGTGCAGGAAATCCTTCACTTCAGCCACAGATTGCCATGGGTTTGTGGGAAGGATTGTATGATAAACCACCTGTCCCTCCACTTCCCAAGTTCTCCAAAAGGCACTATGGTGTTCCGGTGAGCGCTGCAAAAATGTGCTTTAAAGAGAATAAGTGTTTGGCGGGGTGTTGAATTTTTCATGTATGTTATGAATTCAGATTGTCTTAGCCAGGGTGTCTTTGGATTGCTGCATGTGCCTGGTGTGGCTGTAATACAAGATGTGGTGAGGAGGCACACCAAGTTATTCATGGACCCTTTTGCTAGGGTCTGTCACGATAGCTCCCGGCTCTGCTTGCAGCTTGCTGAGATGCTGGACGGGCACAGTGATCCTTGGAAAGAATGTCCTGTTCTGCTGGGACAGCAGCTGGCAGAGAGCAGCTCCAGGTGCCTGGAATGTCATCTGCTTAGTCTGTGTGCTGCTTTGCTGGAGCCCCCAGGGCCCTCTCAGCCTGTGAGTAATTGTCTGATGCTGTTGAGCCCAAGCTGCAGTGCCTTAGAGAGCTGGAGCTGCGCCTGCTGGGCAGCCTGGCAGCCTGCTGGGAAATCTTGTGGTGCCAGCGAGCATGAATGACTGCAGGCAGCAGCTGCCTGCATGCTTTGCCTGGAGAGGTCCTCCTGGGGAAGCTGCCTTTGCTCTGGCCTGCCGGAGCTCAGGCTGCTCCATGGACACAGCTCCTCTGCTTTTGCAGGGCAGCCGGTCCGTGCCTCTTGATGACGGCTCCCAGAAAGCCCGATGTGACAGGGGTGGACCAGAGCACAGAGGGCTATTCTGTTCCTGGGGTTTTCTGGTAAATACCATGGTACTCCTCAGCCAGGGATCTACTGTGAGCCATAGCAACGTGTACAGCCTTCTCACTTCCACTCCAGCCGCACGGGTTGCGTGGCATCTCTGCTTCAGAAAAGCATGCATGGTTGGGTAGAAACAGCCGAGCAGCTTTGGAATGCAGTGGTGTGACAAGATGGATGTCTCTGCCAGGAGGGGCTATTTCTGAAGCTGACTGACGAGGAGAAGCAGTCCACACTAGTGTTTGCAGGCATCACTTATGCTAAAAGGAAAGGTGCTCTGGAGCACCAGGTGAGCTGCAGCCTCTTGCCATGGGGTGTGTGAGAAAGCTCTGGTATGTCTGTGACAGTGACGGGTTGGAGCGGCCGACAGGATCTTTCTAGGCAGAAAGATCCTTTCATTCCACCCTCTGGTCTTGCTTTTGACACTGAATGCACAGAGTGATTGTTCTCCTGTGATTTTAACAGCTGCCCTTTCGTGGCTCCCCCACTTTTCAGGCAAGGGTCCTTGTGTCATCTGTGGTCAGCACAGTGGCCTCGCTGGTCTAAATCTGTGGGTTGAGACCTGTGTATCAGAGAGCTTAAAAAAACCCATTGGGAAACTCCATGCAGAAAATTTAAATTCACTTTTAGTCAGCCCAGATCCCTTTTCCTTTCACCTGGGAAGTAGTCCGCAGAGACCCAGAGGTCTGGGGTGGTGGGTGAAAAGCAGCGCTTTCAGCAGTGCTGCAGCGTGAAGGTAGAGGTGGGTACCAAATTACAAACTGGTTAAGAGGAAAAGATTTAAAGCAAAACCAGTGGGGAAAGCTCTGAACAGAGGCTGAATATATCTGGGAAGACAGCACAGCAGCTTTGTTAAAATAGCAGTGTTCCAGCCTGTGCAAATCCTGGGGATGATAACAGTAGGCCATGAAGCTTTGGTAGGGCATTTTTCTGTTGCTGACTGTTTTGGGCACAGAGCAGCATGACCAGACTGTAAAATGACATTACGAGGTGCCAGGTTTGTGTCTGACCTGAATCAGATTAAATGTTAGCAGGAAAAGTATTTTGTTGGGAAACATGCCGTTCCCAAGAGTATTTTATTTAGTCTTTCCTCTTAGCTTTTGAACCTGTTGGGCAACTCATTTGGTATTTATGGACGAGTAGAAGGAGAAAAGTTTAAAAAAAACCAAAACCATCACCGGGTATCAGGAGGGTGCAAGAAAGCCTCACAAGCAGCAAAATGGGTCAGTTCAAATTTCAAAGCTGCAGCCCCATCGGAGCGGAGAGCTGGGCGTTCTCTGTCTTGTCATTGGCACCCGTTCCTTGCGTTTTGCCTTAGTGTGGTTATAATTGCCTCCTTGGGCAGGCTGGAGGCTTGTGGAGCAGAGACAGCTCTGCTGTGTGAGGGAGGCATTTAGTGCAGCTTTACAGGCGGCATGAAGCTGTGATAAATCAGTAGCAACCCGGCTCGTAGCTATGCAGGGTCCAGGGCTGTGCCAATGCCATCAGAGGTGGAACAGCTCTTCCCTGGAGTAGCTTGGCTCAGAAAGAAAGTATTTAATAGGATAGAGGAAAGCTGGATGTGCAGAAGGCTGGAGCTTGCCACAGTAAACGGTGGTACTGGTAGGTTCAGTCCCTGCTAGTTCATATGCTTGGCTGGGCAGAGCGTCTATTCAGTTCTGTCTGGAGAGAGGAGACTTGCTAGGAAGGAGGGGCAGGAATAGCCCCAGCAATGCTGACAGGCTGCAGTGGTCTCTTTCCTGTTGCCCAGGTTCTGCGCTGGCTGCATACGGAAGCAGCACTCATCCTGCCTGGGAATTTGTGGTGCTGGGGAGGCCCGTTGCCACAGCAGCAGCTGTTCTTCCCTCCCACAGTGGGACTAGCCAAATTGGCAGGAATAACCCCCGAGATGAGGGTCGGAAAGATGCATGGTGATTCGCTCTCCAGCATGGCAAAGCATGTGGGAGCTCTCAGCCCACAGCAGGGATGGGTCAGGAGGTGGCATTCAGGTTATATATTGACTTTAGCTGTCTCTTTGTCTGCTGTGTACGGTGTCCCACGCTGAGCCACCCTGGAAATGAGCATAGCAGCAAGCACTCGTGCCCTAGACACAAGTCCACAACACAAACAGCTAGTAGACCAGAGCGGTCCACTTTTTTTCAAGACTACCTCTGTTGCTGAGTCCAAAAAACTGTGGAGCTTTCTGTAGCTATGGAGCCTGCAAAGGATAGCTGTGCTTAGAGAAACCTGCCTGGGAATAGGAAGGGAGCATTTCATCATAGAGGCTTACCTTTGACGTGCCTCCACTATTGCATTTGCATTGGTCTGAGAAAGCAGCATTTGTCTTGTTTAGAAGCAATTTGCTTGGAGGGATGCTGGTATATGCTTGCCCGTGTGATGAAGCGCATCCAAACCTCAGGGAAAGGCTCAGCAGCCTCCAGAAGGAAAGCAAACATGCTCTGGAGTAGTCAGCTGCAGGTCTGACCAGTGGGAATCCCGGACAGCTTCGCTGTGTTGAGAGTATCACTGCTGTCTGTGCTTAGTGGGGATGCTGGAGAACAGGGAATACTCCCTGATTTGGTGTATAGCCTTGGCCAAGCATTTGTGTGAGAGTTGTTTTTCCACTGCAGCCAAGCCTGCTCTATCCTGATTTGGGATGCCGTGACCTCTGTAGTGGCTCTGAAGAAGCCATGCGTCCTCATGCCTCTGCTTCCTTGCCCTGCTGCTTGGAACAGCCCACCCTTCCTCACTATGCCATGGCTAGCAAACGAGCAGAGGGGTCTTGATATTGGCCCTTGTCCTGAACAGCCATTTTTACATTAGAAATGCAGTGTTACAGGTAGTTCACATCTTCTTCCATATGCACGGCCTGCATGTTAACATTTTGGCAGCACAAAAGCAGCTGACAGCCTGTAGTAGATGTAGCTTTTTGGAAAGAAAAGTACTATGCATCCTGAGCACGGCACTGCTGTTGGTCTATCTGCCTCTCTTCTCGTGACTCACTGTGTTTAGGGCTGGTGTACATTCAGTAGTGCATCTTGGCTGATCTCTTTTAACGAGGCTGTTTCAAAAGCATAACCCTGGGGAAGAGAATGATTTTGCACATCATGTTAGATATTTAGAAAGATTTTTATATTCTCCTAGATAAATCCCACCTCTCTTCTGTAATGCTGAGTGAATCGTCTCTCTTCCAGGCAAAATCAGTGACTCCATTACCTGGCTGTGCTCCATCCTCCCTCACACCTGGCTGCTTTCACACGGGTAGCAAGCGGCTCTGATAGCTGTCGCTGGTGATCACTAGTAGCCACTGCTGCTGGCTGAGACATGCACAGAGTCTGTGGACATTCCTGTCCCTTCCTTGAGCCTCCTTATCTTGTAGGTGCCTTTGACCCAGCCTGGTATGTCTGCTATGCCTTGTCCTTACTGTTGTATCTCTTTGGGGTGTGACCTGCTCTTTTCCGTGCTTCTGTTGTGGGTGGCTGTGCTGTCTGGGTGGTATTGCAGTACTGTGGAATAAATATCTGAACACAGGAGTGCTAAGAGCTTGTGATGGAGGGCAGGCTATTCCTGGGAGGCCTCTGGGTGGCAGTCAGAGCTCCTGGGCAGACCCATCCATGTATGACCCCCGCAGTGGGAAAGCTGCTTCCGAGTGTGTTTAATAGAGCAGCTGGGTGCAGCAAGCTCAAGGGCAAGTCCCTGACCAAACCAGAGCTGGTCTGAGGTCATCTGCCCAGGGATTAAAGAGTTAGGCACTCTTCCAAGGGCTGATCAGAGCAGGGCATGCCTGATAAACGTACATCCAGAGTGATATGGTGATGTTGAATGCAGTTAAGAATGGACTGCCTAGTCAGTTGAGAACAGCGGGGGCTGTTGGGGTGGGCTTTCTCTCCTGTGAGGATAGGAAAAACAAAAAAATGAGGTGCTCCAATTCAATACAGTGGTGCTGAGGTCCCATTTAATATGCTGCACTGCCAAGGCCTCTTTGAACGGAGTCTGCAGTGTGTCTTGAGTGGCCATCGCAGGGGGCATGAGCTAACCAGGACACAAGGCTGTGAGGAGGATGCTGGGCAGCCATGAAGACAAGAAAAGCTGGACGTATCTACTTGCAGGACTCTGTTTTCTTCCCTTTGCCTCCCATTTGTCCTGACTGAGGATGCCGTCTTGCTCTTGGTAATGTATACCCTGCGAACACTGGCTGTTCGCGGCATGCCTTTGCCCTCTGTCCTCCTCCCACGTAGTGCGGCCAACTTGCCGCTGTGGGGAGAAGGAACCTCTTCTCAGCACGGGCTTCGTGTTCCTTTGCTGTTAGAAGCCTCAGAGGAAGACGAGTGTTAGCTGGTCCTCCAGAATGCCTGAGCTTTGGCCTTGGGTTTGGTCTGTCTAGAGGCACTGGGAAGGAGGTGGGATGATGGAGGGGACCAGGAGCAGTCACATGGGAAAACAGGCTGGATTTCCTAAGGCAGGCAGAGCCATAAGCTATGAAATGCTTTCCAGGTAATGAAGTGATGTAGCAGCCTGGGGTGTTCTGTCTTCCTGCCCCTCGTGCTTTGGGGTTTCCTTTGGGAAGGTCACCTGGGAATTGAGATGAGTCAAACCTACTGCAATTTGCAGTAAGAGAAGTCTGCTCTGGATCCAGCAGCAGGGCAGACGTTTGCTATTGGTAGCACGCTGCTGTCAGCCAGGGTGCTGGGGAGCCAAAATGCCTCTCTCCTGGCAAGGGGAGGATTGCTGGTCAGCACCAGGGCTGTCGTACTGCACACCACCTTGTGTGGCTCAGCTGGGGCACCTAATACACAGCAGGCATTTCGTGGACCTGGTCCTAGCTCTTTCCTTGGGGACCCCAGGAGGGTGTTGTCATGGCCCTTACCCTCCGCATCCTACTGTGTTACACCACTTCAGCACAGCTTGCTTTACTTGTCCTTCCCAGACTGCAGGAGCTGCAGTTGCTTGAGGGCAAAGAGGCAAGAGGCTGCTAGCAAGCCTTGAGTTCTCCGTCACACTTTCCCTCGGGGAAGCTCTCAAAGCAGGCTGACATCGGCTTTCATCTCAGTTCATCTTAAGGCATGTAATTGGCACACCTACCCATCCTGATGAAGAACCTGCTGCTGTCCCAGTTCATCGCTCCTGTTTGCTGGCAACAGGGACTTGGTTTCTGAAAGTAGAGTAGGTCTCTCCTCCCCACTGCATGCATCAGTGGTGTCTCTGCATACATCACTTGCCGCTCAGGGAGTATCCTGACTTCAGAAAGCTGTGGCTGAGAGCGCATTCCGGGCAGTATCTCACTGCTCGCACCCCGTTTGTGTGCTCTTCCCATGGCACCTGCTTTGACCACTCTCAGAGGTGAGCTGTAAGGCTGGACACCCGTCTGATCAGAGAGGGGAAAGCTGCTTTTACAAACTGCTCTAGCAGTGGTTAGCCAGTCTGGAGGGCGAGCTGCGGGGCATGCCCATCGCCTGGGGTGTCTGGTCCTGGCTGGCTGCCCTCTGCCATCTAGTGGGAAGCTTTGCAGGAAACAGGGGATGCAGGAGTGTCCCATAGCTTGTGAGCCCCACTAAACATCTGGCATCTCTCCAGAAGCCCAGTCTCAGAGGTGGGTATCACCTTGAAAGGCAAACCCAAGCTGTCAAAGACAGGAAAAATATTGAGGAACTGCTAAGCAGCTGCTATTGAAGGTTTAGCCCACGACTGTGCATCTGGTAAGGGCAGTGGTGTTGACAAGGATGCGTGGAGGGCCAGTGCTTGGAAAGGTAGATGTGCTCCAACATTGGTGGGTGGCATGGGAGCTACAGGCAAAAGCCAGGGAGCCCGGCTGCTGCTACTTGAAGAAATCAATGCAAACGTTGAGGAAAATAATCCTGCCCAGAGGGTGCGCTGCCACTCGCCAGTGGTCAGTAAGCCAAGCACCGAACAGCCCAGGGTGCCAGCAGAAAAAAAATGTACCATGCCTGCTCAATGTACCTCCTCAGCCAGCAGCAGTGGTGGGGTACGTGCTCCTGCTTGGTACCAGGGTGAATAAGGGGGAACAGCAGGATGAGTGAAAAGTAGGAACTGCTTTATTTTGTTGCGTGTTTAAAAAGCCATGATCAGGAAAGGGGATTTTTGGCTGACTGACCATCCCAGTTAGTGATGGAAAGAAGGCAGCATTTTTTTTAAGATAATACCAGGAAATGGTGAGTACATCTGACCAGTAAACGACCAGTAGTGGAGTGTAGGAGTACTGGAGTTCCGGCATGCTGTCAGACTGTCCTGTTGGAGCTCATTTTCCTCGCTGCTGTCAGTCACTCTTGCTTTCAGAGTATTATACAGTCATGTTCACCGCAGCTTGACATAGAGGAAGTCCTTGCGGTAGTTCCACAGCTCAAGAGCAGTTTCTACTTATTCTCTTTAATTATATGAGCACGTAGATCCAGATTTATAACTTATCTACCAAAAAGTTCAGTGACTTTTGGGGATCACACAGCGATCAGTTCTGGGCAAGACCATGGGGTAGTTGCTGTGGGATTTGGCTGAAGCGTTCAGAGAGGCGTTCCGTCCTGATCACTGTGGATCGATCCTGCCCTGTAGAGATCTGCAGGGATTAGTGTGAGACCCACTGCTGTCCAGGACTGGTGCTAAACACCCAGCGGTGACACAAATCTGGGTGATGCAGGGATTGGTTAAGTAACAGATCAAAAGAGGGTAATCAGGGACAGCCAAGCTGCCAGGGAGCACCCTTTTAAAAATTGTGTGCTCTTGTGCCGCAAGGAAGTACATTTAGACTCCTGAACCTACGTGCTAATCCCTGTGGGAAGGGTAGTGGTATTTTAGAAAGCACTGTTTTGAGAAGGAGCTGGAGTTGCAGGGTACAGGCTATACCTGAGCTGGTGAGATCTTGGAGTGCTGCAGGGGGGGAAGGGGGGTAACCACCTTCCTGCATGGGGTATGGAAAGAATCACGGGCAGAATACGCGGTCTCCCACTGTGTAAAAGAGATCTTGAAAACTGGAGAGGTGTAGAAAGAGAAGAAAGAAGCTTTGAAGTGCCTTTTCAGAGATAAAAGAGCTGCCCGAGTGGACAGAACTGATCAGTATGCACTTACTCTTCCCTGAGGAAAAATACCAGGTACGGACAGGACTCCTGAGTGCCTCGGAGAGGAGCATGAAGAGCTAATGAGTGGATTAATTTAGATAAGGAGCGTGTTTTTACAGTGAGAACAACTGCCAGGTAGAATTATAATCTTTCAATATCCTCAGATTAAGACTGAATAATAGCCTTACGGAAGTTTTAATCTTTTGGAGATAACTTTTCCATGCAGGTAGCTATCATGACTAGATCAGTGCAGCATGGAAAATTTGAGTAGATGTTCTGTCCTTGTCGTACACATTCAAGCCTCATTCTTCTCTGTGGCTTGTCTAGGGACCAGGGACACTCAAAGTTAGCACTGGTTAGTGATGGCGTTAGCTAAGCTTAGCCTCTTTGCAAGCTTTTCCTTAGTACATCTGCTGTAGTTGCTGTACCCCATCTTTTTGGCTAGCACTCAGTCCTGCCCTAGAGGTGGCCTCCTTGTCTTTGGCCACGTTCCCCACAGCTCACTCCTAACCTTGCCTAAGTATTTCTGGGGAGCAAGAAGCCTGCCGTAAATGATGAGATTTCTCCCGTCCTACGAGCAGAGGCTCAGAGGGGAAGGGTGGACAGAGAGGGGGGGATCACTGCTGCAGTGCTGGGGTGCAGAGGGTACGAGGGCTTAGGGCGGCTGGAGCCCTGAGCTTTGGCTGAAGGAATCCAGGCCATCTGGAGAAGAGGTGGGCAGAGCTTGCCTGCGCTCCCAGTTTCCTGACTTCTGGTCTCCACCATGCCCTGCTATCCAAACACAAAGGAGAGAGCAGCAGGGTTGCAGTCACAGTCCAGCAAACCTTCTGCACAAGCCAAAATAATTTTAACAGGGAGGGCAGGGGCATGGCAGGAGGTGTGTGCTTGCTAAGCCCTAAACCTGTCCTGCAATATAGCTGTCTGTCCTTCCCTTTCCAGTATCATTCCACCTCTGGGCTGGTCTATACTGTTGCTGTACGTTAGCATAGCAAGAGCAGGTTTCTTTGCCTTCTTAAGGAAAAAAAAAAAAAAAAAAGAAAGGAGGAATAGATTTGGCCCTCAGAGAGCACAGTGTGTCAGACAGAAAGGTTTTTGGTAGTAGCCCATCTGTTCTTCAGGAAGGCTGGCCTAAATCTTGGGTACAGCACACTGGTATCCACAAAAGCCCAGGGTACCACTGGCTGCAGAAATGCAGACGTTGAGCGTGGAGGACAGAGGCTAGCTTGCAAAAGATGAGCGTGCCAGTGTTGCTTGTAAAAACGTGTCTGGCCTGGGCTCTCGGACACGTAGTTCCTTGCAAGTAGTCTCCATGGGAGTCCTGCTGCAGGCTCCTAGGCAGGAGGTCGGGGTGGCTGGCTGTCTCACAGGCACTGACTAATGCTTCGAGCAGCTAAAGTAGCTCTTCTCACTCAGCCTCGGGCTCCTCTGTGGGTTTTTCCTGGAAGTGCCACTTACCATGCTGAGTCCTCGGCATTTGAGGTTATCGGGGTAGCTCTGCTCTATGAGGCTTCCTGCAGGGCTGCTGCCTCCCAGCTTCCCAAGTCAGCTCTGCGTGGTACTGTGCAAAAGAAGAGCTGAGTTGCGATGTCTGCTTGGGAACATTTGCCTTGACTAAGTCCAGGATAAGAGTGGATTTAAGTGCTTTGGTTTATAAATAAACAGCACTGTGGCCAAGGTAGATTTAAGCAGAGCTGGCAACAGCTCTAGTTGGGAAGGGATCTCTTTACCACATGGCCTGCTGTTGGACTTCCTGTTGCATGCTAATCCCTTAAGCCTGCTTTAGCTCTGTTAATTTTCCTTCTTTCCTTTTTTCCCCAATGGGCTGTCTCGGTGGCGCGTGAATGCCAGTGTTCCTCGGCCAAGCGTGTGCCTGCGGCTGGGCCAAGCATCCAGGCTGCCTTCCGAGCACCGGGTACCATGTGGCAGGGCCCCAGGGATGGTGGTGCCTGAATGTGTCCCATTCTCTCTGTCTTACAGGCTCTGCAGTCTGCGCCTGAAGAAACTCACGGTGCTGAAAGAGCTGGACAAAGAGCTGAGCTCTGTGCTTATCGCTGTGAAGATTCAGGTAGGCTCCTCTCCTTGCTGCTGCCTGATGGCAGCAAGCCCGTCCTCGTGCCCTTTGTGAAGTGCTGCTCTGCATGTCCCTTGCCTTGTGCCAACCTCTTGCTTCTGGCTTGGTTAGACCCTAGGGAGATTTTGGCTCTCAGGCAGGTGGGAATGGTGCCCCAGGGACAGCAGCAAGCTGCCCGGTGCTGGTTTGTATCAGGGATGAACTTGGTTAGGCCTCTCCTGGAACAGAGTGCATCTCGCTTCCCTGCCTACCTCAGCCAAGGACCTCCTCTCAAGCTGCTCTTCAGAGTTTGGCATCCCCTACCCCACCATTCCTGACCCCTTAGACAGGCTCAGCGCTGGCTGGTTTCTGGCAGTGCCTTCCATCCAGATCCCCGTGCTGGGGAGTGAAAGGTGGGAAGGGAAGGGTGCAAGGGATCAGTGGCTCGGTGCATGACTTCTGCTGACATTTGCACCCTGTGTGATCTCACTGCTGCCTCTGCCGTCCCCTCCCTTTCTCTGTGCATCCCTGCTAGGTCTGGTGCCTCTACCCTGAACCAGGCAGAGGGGAGGGGAGAGGATCTTTGTCCCCAAGGGGAGAGGGAATTTGCCACCATCCTGGTATGTGCGATCCTTCCCCCTCCCTCTCTGCAGCTGGTGGTGAAGGGATGGGTCCCTGTGGGTGCAGACAGATCCTTTCCACCTGCCAAAGGACACCATGGAAGCAAGATGCTTCCTGATTGTACTGTCCTTGCCACAGCTCCCCTAACCCAGCTAGGATGCTGGTGTCCTTCTTTCGTTCTTGTCAGCTAACAGAAAAGCTGCTGATCCCATTGAAAACACCATGGGGCGGGAGCTCAGCAGCTTTGCACTCCCACAGAGCTCTTTGTGCCGCACACATTAGGATCTAAATCCTGGATTAGTGCTGGAAGCTGCAGTATTAGTGGAGCTGTGGGAGCCGGGGTTTGCCTTCATGGCAGACCTGATTCACTTGCACAGAAGGAACTGAAAGCGAAATGTGTGAAACCCAGGGACTCGAGCGAGGACAGCAGGAGGATGCTGTACTCCACACCCTATTAGTCAGTGTCCCACTTTGCTGGCCTGTGTGTATGGTGCCATTCAGGAGCTTTCAGCCCCGAAACCCCCGAGACCTGTGCCCCTTTGGTGGAGACATTAGCAGGGGAACAACCTGGGCAGGAGAGAGCTGCCCGGCCCCTGGAAATGCAGCAGCAATCAAGGCTGGGCCACAGGTGCCAACAGCACAGGACAGGGGGGCTGGGAGCCAGCTGGGGGCTGTGGGTCCCACATGGTGGGGGTCCCTCACTCCTTTTATCTCCTGCACTGTCAGCCCAAGCTGCCTGTGCTTCTCTGCACTGGGGAACCTTGGGCTCCTGTGCAGCCCCCCCTTTATGCTGGGGCTGCCATGTGCTGAGCATGTATGTCCTCAGCTGCCCCTTCTCTCATGCACTGCCAATGTGAGACTGGAAGAGGCTGCATAGCGGGACTCCAGCTCTTTAGGACAGATCACCTCCGTCCCTGCCACAGGCCGACCTTGCACCCTGTAGGCAAAAAAGATTTAACAGGCCTCAGCAGTGACTGTTTGAGGCCACGGGGGCTCTTCACTGCAGTGCTCCCTCCTTTCCCTGCCAGGGAATGGAGTCTGCATTCAGGGTCTTAATTCAAACATGGTCACCTCCTCTCCGCGTGGCCACGTACCCGTGGCTGCGTGCTGGTGTAGGCTACCTGCAAAGCTGAAGGAAACTGGAGGAGAATGCTTCTGCCCACATTACCCTGTGGCTTGACACTCACTGTGGGAGTAGGGTGGATTTGTGTGCCTCCCCAGGCTGCTTTCACCTGCCTGGTGAAAGGCAGGGTCGGGCACTGCTGAGCCTTCCTGGAAGGCAGATGGAAGCTGTAGGCAGCTTTAGCACAGCCTGCCTACAGAATGGCCTCAGATGGATCCATCCCTCCTGCTCCTCTCCTAGGTAACAGATGAGTCACGCTAGCAAGAAGCTGTTTGAAGGCTGCTCAGTGAGTGTTGCCATCTCCATCTTTTGGATGGAAACAGCTGATGCATGTAATTTGTGGAGGACCGGCAAGTTCCCAAGGGGGCAGCTGGGGACTAGTGGGAAGGGGAGCTATATTTTCATTTCAGTAGTAGCTCTGTTGGGTTAGGGAAGTTGCCTGTCTGGAAGCTGCTGCTCTGAAAGGCAGGTTGCATGGAAACAGAGCTCCGCTCCTGCCTGACTGGGGCTGGCACCAAGACAACAGCCCCAGCGCTGGAGGCAGTCTGTTCAATGAATGTACGTGACCCGAAGGATAGTGTAAGCCTTTCTAGAATATCTGATCTCCTCCTCACAGCGATCGTGCCCTTCTGGTCTTAAAAGACAGATTCCAGCTGTGGCATGAGCTCTTACCTGCTCCTTCATCTGAAACTTTGACTGCTGTCAAAGGACTAAGGGAGTTTTCTATGTCTACAGAGCATACCCATTTCCCAGAGGTGATTTGAATATTTAACGTTCAGTGGCTTCCAGCGAGATAAAGTCTGAACTACTGTGAAAAAGGGAACTTGTATCACTTGAGTGGTTTTTAAACCCTTATCCCTCATTATTTGTTTTAACAGACTGGAAATGTCACGGAGCATTTCCTTCTGTATATTGTTCAGCACGGTATTAAGAGATTCACGTGTGCCTGGCTCAGCTCCGTAAAGGTGCAGCTATCTGTTTTGGCATTGTAACTGATTATGGTGTGAAGGGAAGCATGGTGCTCCCTCTCAGCAGAGAGACTTACTATAATTCAGAGACACCCACTCCTGAGCCATGAATAGAGGAAACAATCAAAGAAAGAAGAAAACAAGCTCCAGCACTCCCAGAACTTTCAGCTTCGGTGACAGGTGCTGTGGGAGGGGTGCAGATCCTCCGGCAGCTGCTTGCAGGATGCGGCTGGTGACTCAGGTTCGACCCTTGGTGCTGCTGTAGAGGGATGATGCCGGCAGCCTCTGCATAGCAAACCAGAACGTGTGCTACAAAATAGGCCAGGCCGAGAAGCTCGTTTGCCTCTGCCAGGCCTGCCTGCTGCCCTGGCCTCCCTCCTTGCAGGAACTTGGATTTTTTGCTCCTTCTTGCTATGCATGGAAGGTACATGCAGAGTTTTCTGTCTACGCCTCACTCATGCTTTGTTTCTAATCATTTTGCAACCACTTGTAGGATTTTCCACTCCTGCCCGAGTAATCCCAGCTACCCCCTAAATAACTAAATTTGCTGATGATATTTAACAGGCTATTCTCTCCCAAATGCACCTTTAGCTTGAATTCTGGGTAGTGCTTTGCTGTCTGCCTTGGTCTCATCTCCCATACTATGTTAGTTCTGTCTCTTTTTCCAGGTTTGGTGTGCTCTTCTAGCCTCAACCCTATGTTTTTAAACATGACCCATCAGGACAGATTTATACCTGAAGTTGGGGATTGTACCTTGCAAACCAGACCTGGGCATCATGTGCTTGTGTATAGTAGTAGTGAAAGCTCCTGTATGTTGGCAGTCTTTTAGCTAGTGACGATCTGTGACCACAACCTCTCCCTATTGCTTTTCACTTCCTTGACAGTCTTTGTCGTGATCTGCACTGTAACAGCCTGATGTTAAGTTTTCCTGTAGTACTGATGGTGATCTGCTGAGAAATTGGTCGTGCCTGATATTACTCAAATTGCGGAATAGCTGAGCTACATGAAGTGCTCAAGGTTTGTTCAGCTCAGGTTTGAATTTCTCAAGGGATGGAGAGTCCTTGGTCTTTCTGTGTCCTGTCCCAGGGTTTGACTGCACTCACAGAGGGGAAAAAAAAGAATACCCCAACATCTAATGGTAATTTCCCATGTTCCAGCTCATCCCCCTTGCCTCTCACTCTGTCCCTGTGCACCTCTGAGAGGAGTTCACTTCTGTCTTCTCTGCACCCTCCTGCTAAGTGTCTGTAGGCAGCGGTTAAGTACCCCTTCACCCTCTCTTTTACCAGCTGAACAAAGCCAGCTTACGCGGCCTCTCCTCGTATATCCTGTGCTCCAGCCCCTGACCATCCTGCTGTCTTCTGCTGGACTTGCTCCAGTCTGTCAACGTCTGTCTTGCACTGGGGAGCCCAAACTGGCTCTGGAATCCAACGGTGGTGTCACCAGTGCTGAACAGAGGGGAGGAATCCCTTTTCTCTGCCTGCACGTTTGCTGAGGCTGAGGTTGATGTCATTGCTGCAACAGGGCATGCTGCCGTTGTAGGGTTACCCTGATGTCCCCCAGAATCCCCCCCGGCCCTTTCTGCAGAGCCTGTCCTGCTGCCTGGGGTTCTTCCCGGGCAGCAAAGTTGTGGGGTGTCCTAGGGACAGACTTTGCTTTTGCCTTTATTGAACTTCACGAGGTTTGTGTCGACCTTACTAGAAATTCCAAATTGTTTTTTAACTCCCTGTTGCTGATAGGCAGGTAGTAGCCCCCAGGTGCTAGTTTCTAATCTGTTTCATTGGAGCAATGCTGGTTTCTGCTGGGTTGTGGTTTCCTCCTGAAGGTTATCTAGTGTTTCCTAGTGGCTTTACCTTGCTAAGAGGCCTGTCCCTTATGCATTTGTCTAGCCCTTTTTCTACCTCCTGTCCCAAGTGCTATGCTCCATGGTGCCCTGGGAGCTGGTCCTCTGAGCTTAGACATTATGATCTTTCTCCCTTCATGTGACCCCACAGGCCAGGTATCTCCTAGGACTTGAGCTCGGCCAGGTCATTGCACCCATAAAGAACTGGCCTGGACCTAAAAAGTGCTGCTGTTTAGGGGTCTCTGAGCTCCACTGCTGCTCCCTTCTGCTTGCATTGTGATAACGCGCCAGCCTGTGTCCCCATCCTTGCAATGCCACGTGGATGTGCACCGGCATTTCACTGGGGGCCAACACTTAGCATTGGAGCTGGCTGTGGAACTCCCATAGTGGTAAATGACATTAACACACAGGACAGTAATGTTTATGAAACCTTTGCTCGCCGGAGGCACCACTCGGGCTGTCCTCACCTTTCCTTTGCTGTAACTCTGTCTTCAAGAAGAATAATTGCACCAGTAGGTGTGTTTTGATGAAAGAACAAATCTTTGGTAGAGAATCTCTCTGCAACAAACAGAAAATGGTAAATGTGCTAAAGTAAGTGGTCGCTGTTGTAGTGGGCACCTATAATCTATTATTAAAGAAGGGTTCAGGAAGGAAGAGTCAGTACATTCGTGGCCAGGAAAGCTCACAGATGGTGAAGGGGATGAGCTCCACTGCCTCTCTTCAGTTTTAGGAAGAGGTTTCACAGCAAAGCCTCACTCCCGGCACAGTCGCTGGGATCAGTGTTGCAGACAGCTCAGACCGACCCTCTTGAAAACTGAAGACCGTTTCACTAGAGCTTGTCTTTGGTCGGTGGCAGTGAGAACTGTAATGCTGCATCACTGCAAAATGTGGAGGCCTTTCTCGTCTCCCTTTTATAGGTTTGTGTTTTTTTCCTTGCTAGCATGGGTAACACCAGCATGCAAGAAAGGCCTTATCAGCACTGCCCAGGCTTGCTGGACCCTGCTGAAGTTCCCATCAGCAAGATTCCTTGGTGCTCACTGGGTGCTGAAACACGCCCGTGCCCACTGTCATTCTCTTTGATTGCAGAGGGGGTGTAGCTCTGGTCTCCTTTACGGTGCCACCTGCGTGCTCCTGTCATGACTTTTGGGGTTGCTGTCCCAGTTGCAGTGGAGATGAAGAGCTGGGGGCTCTAACCTCACTTAACATTAGCCAGATCTAGGATTTGCCCGAGTTGCTGAAGGGTCTCTGGCCATGGCCAGCTTAGGATCCTGCTGGCCAAGGCATCCGTCAGGATCAAGCTGGGAAGCATGTGGGGATACAGTGAGGTCCTGGGAAGGAAGGGGCAACATATATGAGGTGGGACCTGGTTCCTTTTAACTGCTGTGCCTATTGGGTTAGCTTTGACCCATCTGCTTGCTAGCCCACAGTTTAAATTAGGGAGGGCTCACAAAAGCAATGGTAACTGATTTGCGAGAACAGCTGTACTGGCCTATCCTGTTGCCTCCCTAAATCAATGTCTCAGCTTGCTGGCCCGTTCACAGGGAGGCAGGAGAGAGTGAGGAGCTACCATGGGCTATTTTATACTTGGAGCTGGTCCCACAGCCCTGCAGGGACAGAGTCAGAGGGCATGGGCCTTTTGGGAGGTCTGTGCATTGTGCCACCCTGCGACCAAGAGAGCCTGGTGCATGCAGACAGCATTTTTCATCCCTGAAATTATTCACTGTCTCCGTCAGCAGCCAAGCCATAGAGATAGTAAAGATAGGACAGAAGTAAGGGAAAGAATCGGAGTGGGCACGTGGTTAGAGTGCCTCTCTTACTGCCCTCCTGGGGCAAAAAAAACACTTGTGTATGTGGAGAGAGAAGGACTGCTGCCCAAGGAAAAGGTAAGGAGGAGTTTTCTGAGACACAAGCTGGGCAAGTGGGGGGATCCCTGTTCCCCTGAGACATCCTGCCTTGGTCCCAGCAGAGCCATCTTGCCAGCTGTGCCTGGGCAGGGGTCTGCCCTGGGTCTGTCTGCTGGGGGGGCAGAGATGTGCTCCAGACCCTGTCCCTTTCCTGGCTAGGCAGTGTGTTGGGACCCTTTCCTTCCCCTGCTGGTGCTGTGTGCATGGCTCCCTCTGATTCTAGCAGTGTCCCCCTCCACAGTGTCTGGTGGGCTTCAGGTGCAAGGAGCCAGATTAAGCAGAGCAGGCTTGGGAGGACCAAGTGCTCCCTGGCAGGTAGGCAAGGAGAACAGGCGTTTGGAAGCTCAGGAGAAACTGCAGACTTCTGCAAAGCATCGGTTGGTGTGTGTAAGGCAGCTCTGCGAGGTGGAACAGAACAGAGTCAAGGCACTGGCTTTTTCCTTGTGGACTGACAACACCATTGACTTGTGTGGGGGGTGCCAGTGGAGTCTGTGGCCAAGCCGCTCCAGCTTAGCTGTGTGCATCTACCAATCTTGTTGTAGGGTTCAAAGCGAGTCCTGAGATCAAATGAATACGTCCTCCCACCTGGTGGCCTGATGGAGACAGAGCTGGAGCTGACCTTCTCACTGCAGGTACCTTGTGTTGCCTCGTCCCCTGGGCTCCCTGGTGCTCCCCTCACCCGGCATTTCTCTGCAAGCACGGCTTTGGGGGCTCAGTGTGACGGGGGTAGCCTCTGCGGAGGGGCCTCTTGTGGTTGCCCATGCTCAGATCATAACAGCACAGATTCTTGCTGCTGGCCAGCTGCTCCATTGCTCCAGGGGTTGTTTTGCTGGGCATGGGGATTTGGAGGATGATGTGGCACGCAGGTGGCCTTTGAGGGGCACCTCAAAGCTCAGCAGGTCAGGTCTGGCTGTACATCAGCACTGAGGAAGAGTTTTCTACCTGTGTGTCATGCTGAGCCCTTGCCCTCATGCTGCTATTTTCCCTGTGCTTCCCTTCCTCAGTACCCACACTTCCTCAAGAGAGATGGCAACAAACTACAGATCATGCTGCAGCGGAGGAAGAGATACAAGAACCGCACGATCCTGGGCTACAAGACCCTTGCAGTGGGCATCATTAACATGGCTGAGGTATAGGGTGCTGGGAATAGAGGGGAGCTTTGCATGGCCTCCCTGGGCCAGCGCTGGGAAGGGAGCTGGGCTGGCTGGCAGGCGCTCGGTGCTGTGAGTGCTCTGGCTTGTTGGTTAGCTATAAGACAGAGGGGGTGGGCTGCCAGCTGCCATTGTGTCACCCTGGCAGAGGGCCTGTCTGTCTGCCTAGGTGATGCAGCACCCAACGGATGGCGGGCAGCTTCTGGGCCTCCACAGCAACATGAAGGACGTGAACATCCGAGTGGCTGAAATCAGCATCTACTCTTTGTCCAGTCAGCCCATTGACCATGAGGACGGGAGCGTCCCCTCAGGTCCTAAAATCAAAGCTTCAGGTGTGTTGGCGCTCATCGCAGACGTGAAGGCAAGCGTTTGGGACAGGACATGGGTAACAGAGAGTGTCTCCAAGCGCCTGCCAGCAATACCAATCATTTCACTGGAGCCGTGATAGGAGTCATGCTTAGCTGTGGCATCTGCACTGTCTGCTTTCAGATCGCTCCCCAGACATTGATAACTACTCCGAAGAAGAGGATGACAGCTTCTCCTCAGAGCAGGAAGCCAGCGATGATGCTGTGCAGGGTCAGGTAAGGGAGGCCTGGCAAAGTGGTGTATGTTCTGGGGCAAGAGTCTTGATCACCCTGAGCCCTCTCATCTCCCTTATAAACATTTGTCATGGTTTCAGAGGGCAGAGAGCCACAATACCTGACAGCAGGACGAACTGTGGACTGCTGTCAAGTCCATGGTGGGGCAAGGGACTTTCGAGAGCCATAGGTCTCACCCATCTGTTCTTGGGGCTGTCTGGTCTGCAGCATAAAGCCCCTGCTGACCCCCCTCCATCTTACACCACAATTCTCTCCCGTCTCCCTGTGATAACGGGCCAGAGGTTGCCCTCTCTCAGAGAACAGAGATTTTAGGAAGAAGTGCAGACTGGGTCTGAAAATAGTCAGAGGTGGCAGACCCATCCCAGCTCTGTGATGAGCTGTGCTACTGCTGTTTGCTGTCCTCGACTCCTGGTAGCGTGCTGATCAAGCACAGGGACAAACCCCTGTTCAGGGTCCTCCGCATTACCTGTCCCATCGTGTGGGGTTGACGCATCAGGGCCCCGTGTCCCTGGGAGCTGTGTGTAAACAGGTGCTGTCCTGTCCCTGGGAGCAAACGTGCTGGGGAAGGAGGTCTGCTGGGGGACGGTACTAAGGAGGGAGAAGGAGCTGCATAGATAGGTGGGAGAAGTGAGAAGCAAAACTCTGGGAGCAGAGCCCAAAGCTTTTCAAAATGGGGGGCAAGTGTGGGAAAGGGGAACTTCTAGGAGATGCTGCTCCCTGCACTCTTGAGTTGCTCTGATGTGATGTGACCTTTTGCCTGCAGGATCTGTTTGATGAAGACGATGACTTGAGGAAAACCAAGAAAGCTAGGAGGAAAATGATCCGAACCACGTCAATGACCAGAGTAACATCAGAATTTACAACGTGATCAAAGGGACGGAAGGGATTCACTTCCTCCCCTCCCTGCAGGGAATGAGGAGGGTTTGAGGGCGGGTGCTGGCACTGGTGCAGAGCAGGGGAGAAAGCCCTTGGCTCTGAGAAGAAGGGGCAAACCCCTTGCCATTAGTGAGTTAGCTTGCTGTACCCCAGCTCACAGTCTGTACTGTGTTTAGCCTGGCTTTATATCAGTGATGATCTGCATACAACACGGTTTTGCCTTGCTGCTGTGACATGGTCTCTTCTCTTTCCCTCTCTGAGGAAGGGGAAGGTTGGCGCAAGGAAGGCTGAACCATTAGCAGCTCCTCTGCCTGTCAGCAGAAGTGGGGAGCTGCCCTGCCAGCCCCCTGCTCTCCAAGCATCTCCTTGTCCCCATCTGCTTTAGCCCTGCAGGTCCCTGGGCACCTTCTTCCTGAGTTTGTTCCCTATCTCTTCTTGCTTGAAGGCAGCATTCCTCAACCAGATGGTCTCGGGAGAAAAGGGATATAAATGGAGAGAAAGTGCTATTCCAGCCTGTAGCAGAGAGAGTCTGAGTCCTTGCACTCTCCCTCATGCCCAGATACTGTGGTTTCTTGCAGAGTCCAAATTTAGTCCAAATCCTATAGCAAATTTAAAGAGCAAGGGAGATAACAGCTGACCTTGGGCCCATGGACCCAGAAGGGAGCTGACGGCATGTTAAAGAGAGCAACTGTGGCCTGTACATTAGTCATCTTGGAACATGGTTTGCTGGTTTTGCTGATCTTTTTTCTTCCCTTGTTTTGTTTTAGCAACCAAACTTCAAGCAGAAATTTGTAGCTTTGCTGAAGAGGTTTAAAGTGACAGAGGAGGTAAGAAGCGGGAAGGCTGTCCCACCTGGTGGTGTCTCCTGCAGATGTGTAGGTGTCAGAGTGCTGGTTCTCACTCGCTGGGAGCACAAGGCATGGGCTTCAGGTGCTCAGGGATGTTATCAAAGGTGGTGTGAGACCACTGTGTGGCACAGACCGGGCCTTGGCTTTTCCAAAGCCTTCTGCCTCAAGAAGGCAGCTCTGAGCCTCGTGCTCAAATAAAAACCACCTTTCCTGCTGGGGTTGAGGGGCCAGGGGAAGAAGGGTGCTGTCATAGACTGGCTCTGCCCCAGGAGCTGGCATTGCAGGGGCAATCCTGTTCACAACTGAGCGCAGGTTAACATCAGCCCGTGGGTAGCTGGCCTTGGCTGGGAACCTGGGCTGAGTGTGCAGCAGAACCCATGAAGGTCCTCCCAGGTGTCTTAACTCCCAGTAAGTATGAAGGGAGTCATGCTCATGGCACCCTCCTTTGGCCCTATGTCACTTGTTTCTTCCACAGCCTGGATTTGGCTCCCTGAGGCGGGAACGGTGCTGTGGTGTGCCTGGTGGCTGGGAGGGAGCTTTTATGTGCCTGGCCTGGGATGCGGGTGACTCCGTATCTCTTCATTGCCCTCTGGGCTTGGTCCCACAGGTCCTGGACTCTGACCCTGTAGACCAGACCCAGGAGGTGGAGGAAGACCTGGGCTTGCTCTATGACAGCCTGGAAGAGTGCAACAACAGTGACAGCGGCCCGGAGATTGAGGACAATGAGAGTGTGCACAGCACACCCAAGCCCACGCTGAGGTAAGGGTTGCAGGGGGTCACAGGCCAATAGCACAGTCTATGGGACCTGGAGAAATGCCCTCTGACACTTTCTGTTGCTTGGGCTAATGCAGGCATTGTCTTGTCTCCACTCCCATCACCATCTTCTGTTGGCACCACTGAGTTCCTCACTTGCATATCCTGTTTAATGAACTCAAACCTGCCCATTAAAACTGGCTTCCTTCACATTTAGTCTCATTTAATTTCCTGCCAGCCGAGCATCTGACGCTTACTGATCTGCTGGAAGAGTACCTACTTAATCTAAGCCCCCGCTGTTCCCAGCTCTCGTATCTTTCTGCTGACAGTCCTGGCCTTCATAGGGCTCTCCACACTGAAGCATGCCTGTCTTTTGAGCACTTTGTGACTGCATAGGCCAGTCCTTGCGTCCCTGTGAGATCTGCATGCTGCGTTCCCACCCTTTGTGGAGACGTGTGACTAGCAACCATCAGTGATATTCCTCACCCCATTCCCCAGGCACCCAGTGGCTTGACTTGCTCTGCCAAGCACTGCTGACTTGGCACAGAGGTCTCCAGTGGACCATGCAGTGAAACCAGGCTTTTCTCCCATGTGATCTGCATTCACCTGGCCTCTCCGCTCATGGCTGTTCTGTTTCCGTGCTGTCCTTTTGTGAGAAAGTTGCCTTTTTTTGTCTTTCTACTTGGCTGCCTCACAGTGCACTGGGTCTCTTCTAGCCAAGCCAAGCTTACTGGTCATTATTATTTCTATGGTTCAGTATTTAAATATTATTTGGATTAGTTGGAATCCCTGCTGAAGGTACTTAGCAGGGGTAGCAGACTTTGTCTGCTGCAGGCAAACTGTTTGAAATTAAATCTGCTGGATTCAGGAACCCATGGGGCACTGGGGAAGAAACAGGAACATGACAGAAGTCACGTTTTCCACAAACCCACAAGTCATTGTGAAGGAGACAGCAGGCACGCGAGCAAGGGGGAGCCGCTTAAGTGGTCTGCTTGGACTCCAAAAGGAGTTTCATGTGGTCTCTCATCAAAGGAAACAAAGGTGCTGTGGGAGAAAAAGGAAGGTCTTTTTGTGGTCAGATAATGGTTTGTGTGTGCAAACTATGTAAAACTATGTAAACTGTGAGAAAAGTCTATTGAGAGTCTTTAAATGTAAGACTCTGCCCTGGTTCTGCAAGTGCCTACTTGAAAACTTTTGGTCACTGGGAGAGCGTTCTAGAGGAACTGCTGGTTTGTGCTCGTACCTGCCGTTACAGTCTTCCTCGGGTGTTTGCTGCTGTCTCTCGTAGGACAGCCTATTGGGCCCTGGGCTGGTTTTCAGTCTGTTCACGAAGCGTCCCTAGCTTGGTTTGCTCCCCAGTGCCTCAGTTTCTGGCAGTGCTGAGTGTGTATCCCCTTGAAGTCATATTACCGAGTCTGTATTTTTTTCTAAGGGGATGTGGGAGCTGACGGCCAAAGTCTTTAGAGTAGACTGCATGGTTCCAAGGCCCTGCATAGCCTTCCCAGCTGGTTATGACCTTCCAGCCCAGCCTGTAAATTCAAGATGTGGTCCTCATGTTGGATTTATTTATTGTCATAGACAGCCTTGCTAGACACTGTGAAGGTCTGTGTGGAGCAAGGGCATTAAAGTGGCCCTTAAGGGTGAGCAGTGGCCAGTCCAGTGGTGTTGGGAACAGATTACTGTCCTTTTGATCAGCCGGGAGGCCACGCGGCTCTAGGCTGCTCCTGCACTGGAGTGAAACTGGAACTAGAGCTGAGGCTGTTGGGTTAAGACTTCAACAGTCAGAGCCTTTGATTGAAGACGGAGGTGAAGGAGCAAATGTCTCCATAAGTGACTGGGAAAATGGGTGGGGGAGAGGGGGCTAATTCGTTGAAAACAGAAGGAGGCTGTGCAGAAGGGCTGGGATTTACCTAAATCTCAACCTGCTGAGACTCGGGCTCAATCATGTCTATAGAAGAGCCTTTAAACTCCAGAACAGGGAAAGCTGAGAGCTGCAGAAGAGCTCTGTGCTCAGTGTGACATATCCTCTAGGGATGAAAGCTTCTGAATTGCAAGTGAGAGAGGGCAGAAGCAGACGCAGCTTCCATGGGGAAGGGGGAGACAGCCCCATTTAAATGGGGTATTGAAAGCCAGACCAAGTGTATACAATCTAGACACATGCAATGTCTAAGAAAAAGGAGGGGATGAAGATACCTTTTTGAGGTGCCGGTGGCACCAGGGGTATGTCACGTTCTGGTGGGATTACTGGGACAGTACAGAGGAGTGTGAGAGAGATGCTAATTGGGGAGTGACTTATTAGAAAACGTACATGTTTCTCTGGTTTGACTCTTAAGTTATTAACGCAGTCTGTATGCATTGAAATTGCTGGCTGAGGAAAGGCTGGTGTAGAATAGTGACTGTACAGGGTGGTGACAATGCCTGAGATCCTGTAGCAGAGGTTGGAGGGGCGGAGAGAGCAGAAATACGTTAGTAACAGGAGACATCATTTACCTCTGTGTGACCTGGAGAAAATGTCCCACCAGGGCACAACGGCACGGTTCCAATTCTAAACCTGGAGCTTTGGTAAATGAACGTGTCATGAAGCAGCTGGTCACGGAGCCAGTGAGAGGAAAGTCAAGCCTTGACTTCCCCCAGCCAGTGTATAAACACTGCTTCTGAATTACTGCTCTGTGGTGGGGACCATCATTTACTGAGATGAAACGTCCTTGTAGGAGAAGTAAAAGCAAAGAACCTGATAAACACCGTTGTGCCTGGCAGCGCAGTGTGCTGTATACAAATGAGGAAACATGTTAAAAGGACAGTAAAAGGAGCAGCCAGGACGTTCTGAGGTCTGTAGGTATCCTGCAGGAAGCTGCCGATATATCCAGCTGAGGACGATGGAAAACAATGGAAACTCTAGCAGAGTCCTAACAGAAGAAATGCTTTATATCCTAAGCCTCTGTGGCCATCCCTGGAAACCTGCCTTCTGGTATCCCCGTCTGCGCACCAGGCAAATCAGGAGAAACTTTTCCTGAGAGTTAGTGAGCAAATACATACATACAGCTTAGAGGGAACCTAGCTCAGATCTCCTGCAGGACAGTCACACATTGCAGATGGGCTGCAGTTGCTGCAAGGGTCCTGGGAAGGCTGACAGGCGAGATCCAGTGATAGAGCCTGCTTGTTTCCTAAAGACCGGTCTTCGAGCAGCCCGCAGGATGTGGAGGGGGTCCTTGGCAAATCAATATTGGAGGGAAAAAGGGGAAACAAAGGTGGAACCTCACATGGTGGTGGCAGAGCCAGTCCTGCTGCCCCAAGGGAGTTCCTCTGTTGACCATTGTGACTTGGAAACGGGACCTTGTTGTTGCACGGTGCAGCTCTACCAAAACATTAGGTCAGAGACCTAAAAAAAGGCAAATTTAAGTGCTGGGGAACAAAAGAAGACATTGCTGTGCTGCTGTGCTACCTGAGGTGTGGTTCTGCGTGCAATACTCTGGTCTTCAGAGCCTCAGGAAAGGGGAAAGCAGAAAGGGAAGGTGGAAGCTGCTGCTGCAAGTGTGCAGCAGCAACGGTCGGAGGCAAGGAGCTCTCCCTGGAAAAGGGGGAGCAGAAGGGAAGGCAGCAGAAAACTGTGGAAGCTGTGGAGGTGCAGAGTGGGCAGAGAGGTTCAGCAGCACATTATCAGTGAGATGGGACAAGGTGCCAATTCCTCAACCTGCACTGCAGTGGTGGGGGATCATCTGAGAGAGAAATCGCTGCTGGCTAAGGAGACAGGGACCCTGCCTCCAACCCACCGAGGTCACAGGTCTGGCCCTGTTGGTCTGGAGTGGCCCCATCCTGACCCTACACCCAGCATTGTTGCAGCAGACTGTGGTGTGTGGGGCTGGAGGTCTGCTGGCAGGTCTGTTCTAGGCTGTGAGTTGCTCAGACACTTGGGTGTCTGGCCCTGCGTCCCACTGGGGACCTCTCCACAGTGCTTTGTGCTTGGGACAGGCCGGCGGGGGTGTGCTGGGATCATGGTGACTTTGTTCCTCTCTTATTCCTGCCTTTTTCTCTCCCGTCTGTCTGTCTGTCCGTCCGTCCGTTCGTCTGTCTGTTTCTCTGCAGGCGTTTCTTTGAGGGAGTCTCTCATTCTGGTTCCCAGACTGAGATCGGCAGTCTGCACAGCCAGAAAGGGCAGGATCAAGAGTCGGGCAGCCCTGTGAGTTATACCACCACCACCACCACCACCACCTCTTGCCCCCTTCCCTCCCCAGCCAGCCCAGCCTCCCTGCAGTGCCTGCAGC
Organism: Elanus axillaris; assembly: GCA_026212715.1. Taxonomy (NCBI): domain Eukaryota; kingdom Metazoa; phylum Chordata; class Aves; order Accipitriformes; family Accipitridae; genus Elanus; species Elanus axillaris. The sequence goes on from JANZLQ010000057.1 coordinate 20,539,194, forward strand.
TCCCTCTGAGACCACAGCTCCTGGCAGCACCTGTCTGGAGCTGCTCCTTCCCTTCTTTCCTCTTCTTTTTCCCAGCGCAGGCAGACAGGTAGTGATGGGGGGCATCCTCTGGGGCCCGTCCCAGGGAGACGCCGGGCTCCCCTGTGGGAGCATGTGTTCTGTGAAGCCAGGCATGGGTCACTGGCAGCTGCCCCGCTCGGGGTGCTCCATTCTGCTCTGATCCCATTCCATGTCCCCCAGGGCGAGGCAGACAAGCGGAAGGCAGGAGCGCTGCGACCACAGGAAGAGCCAGGGGTGGAGATCCCTGCAGTGGTGAGTCCAGGCTATGGGATGTGGAATGGAACTGGAGCTCCCTCAGGCCTCACCTTGCTTTCTGGGGTACCGGGGGTGCCCACCAGCCTGGGAGCAGGGCTGGGGGGACAAGTAGATTGGGCTGGAGAGCAGCAGTTGGGGAAGGAGGGTTAGGGTCTGCAGAAAATACAGCCCAGCCCCCTCAAGGCCCTGCAGCCTTGGCTCTCCAGCAGGGCCACCAGCCCTATCCTGGATGGGGGTACCCATGGGTGCAGGGAAGAGGGCAGGGAGAGCGACGTGTGCGAAGTGACTGTGTCTGGCCCTCAGGAGCTGGCTGCGGAAGAGCCATGTTCACGGCTGGCCCCCGCAGAGGCTACAACGAGGGAGGGCAGCGTGGACAGGCTGGCCCAGCTGGGCCCCGGGACCAAAGCCGAGCTCCCCAGTGCCGTGTCCCCCAGGTAAGGTGGGTCTGTGCCCCATGCCAGGGCTGAGAGGGCTCACGCTGGCTCCCTGGAGTGAGTAGGGGTTGGTGGAGATGGGATTTCCTCAACGGTGTTGCTTCTCCTGCTTCTCGCTCACAGTAAGGCAGACAGCAAGCAGTTGTGGCGTCCCCGCAGCACCTCTGTGAAGGACCGGCAGAGCTCAAAGGGACAGGGCGGCCGCGCCAGCAGCCTAGACAGCGAGAGCTCTCCAGACTCATGGCACAGCACGCAGGTGAGGCCCTGGAAGCAGCCTCACCTGGAGGCTTCTCACTCGAGAGCCCTGCCAGGCCTTCAGCCATGGGCAGAGCAACCAAGGCAGCTGGCTGGCGTTAACCTTCGTGGTGATGCTGTCGTAGGTGCCCCGAAAATCTGTTTATGATCAGCTGAACCAGATCCTGGTCTCAGACGAGCAGCTCCCTGAGAGCATTGTGCTGGTGAATGTTGCTGAGTGGCAAGGGCAGGTGAGTTGGCGTGACGGGAGCTGGGTGCACGAGGGGAGCTGTAAGCAGGGTCCCAAGGGATTCTCCCAACCATATCAGGGTGTCCTAAGGAAACTGGCACCAGCTGTGCCCTCCTCTCCCCCAGGGTGGCCCTTCCTTTGGGGAGACAGTGCATTTGCACAGTGATGAGCTACATGCACAAGAGTCTGGCACGTCTTCTCCGTCACGTGCCACACACCAGCATTGCTGGATCCTCAAAGCACGATGCCCTGAGCAGTCCCAGGAAGGCTGGTTAACGGACTGTACCTTATGCCCTCACTGCTTGGTCCTGGCTCCCAGTGACTGCACTGGTCGGAGCTTTGTTGAATGCCCTGGCGGAGGTGCCAGACTCCCTCTGTTGCCACCGGGCCCTGGGAAGCAGCAGAGGTGCCGTTTCCCACTCAAGAGATGGGAGAGCATAGCCTGCTGCTCCCAGGGAGCATTAACTGCATTGTCAGAGCTGGGGTCTCTGGGCAGGGAGGCATGTGAGGCCTTCCTGCCTCATGCTGATCACCATCGTGTCCATGTGAGGATGGGCCCAGCCCCTGACGAGCACCTGCCTCCCCCATGCATGGAGTTGACCGCTGAAGGTGAGCAGGGCCACGTATGTGTGTGCAAACACGCAAACAGCAGATATATAAAGCACTGGTGAGACCCTTTTGGGATCCTGCAGCTACATCTGACGTCTAGAAAGTGCTGGAAAATTAAGGCAGGGTTTGTGGCAGAAGAAAGGGCTTCTCAGTGAGAGGTGGTGGAGGCTTGACCTAAGCCATGCAGTCCTTGGCGTGTTCCTGCTCTGGCTCTTGTCCTGATGGGGGAAAAAAGGAGCAATGCCCATTCCTAGACCTTGCTGTCATGGCATCTTGTAAGGCCCCTTGTCTGGCACGACTGCCTGTTTTACCACTGCTCAGTTACACGCAGACACCTGAAGAGGCACAGAAGGATTTTGCAGTGCCACAGTGGGAGAGAGCAAAAGAAAGGAATGAGCAGAGGGGGACTGAGCTTAGAGCCGGGCCCTGCTCTGGGATGGCAGGATTTAAATCCGAGGGTCCCTGGACCAAACCCTTTCTCTCAAAGAGCGCAGCCCGGTTCTTGGGACAGATTTGCTCTTGCCATCACAGGGTGGTGACTGCTGTGCTCAAAGGCGAGAGCAGGGGGCTAGGACAGCCAGCCCTCTGGAGCGGAGCTGGGAGGAGCAGGGATGCTCAGGCGTACAGCCAGGGGTGACCTGATGGTTTCAGCCTCCCTGCACGGGCATGGGTGGGGACAGGAGCCCCAGCTCTATTCCAGGGGGGCACAGGGGCCAGGGCAGGCATGGGCTGGTGCTGGCCAGCACAGCCATACCCCCCCCTCCACCCCCCAGTGTGCCTTAACCCAAGCTCTCTGCATTGGCAGTACGTGAGTGAGCAGCTCCAGGCGCACAAGCAGTTGGTCGTATCCACCTGCTCCGTGGCGGACATCCAGGCAGCCTTCAACACCACTGTCTCCCGCATCCAGCGATAGTGAGTACAGCTTGGGCTCAGCCTGGCAGCTCCCTGCGACTGCAGAGAAGGGCTGGGAAGGGTCCTGGCTCCCCCAGGGCTTGTTAGGACCCTTTGGGATTGTGGATACAACTAGAGGAGCAGGTATAGGCCCTGGGGAAAACGGGGGGATCCCAGGGCTGGTTGTGCCCACAGCAGTGCTCAGCAAGCTGGAAATTGTCAGCGATGGGTTTCTGATGCTGGCTCGGCTGGCTCGGCAGGGCACGTCCCCTGCCCCCCGACCCACCTGCTGAGCCACTGCGTGTCCCTCACCGCCTCCTTTTCTCTCCCTTTGGCAGCTGTAACTGTAACTCCCACATGCCTCCCCCGGTGAAGGTGGTAGTGGCGGGCGACCAGAGCTACCTAAGTGTTGTCCTCCGTTTCTTCGTGGAGCAGCTGGCCAGCAAGACACCCGACTGGCTCAACTACCTTCGCTTCTTGCTTGTGCCATTGGGTGAGAGCCACCGCGAGCCGAGCCCCAGGGTTGTCCTCTCCCACCACCCCGGGTTCTCCTGCCTGGAGCCAATCTTGCCCTTCTCACCCGCAGGCTCTCACCCTCTGGCCAAGTACCTGGCCTCGGTGGATAACAAATACAGCACTCTTTTCCTGGACACGGCATGGCGGGAGCTGTTCAGCAGGGCTGAGCCACCCGTCGCAGGTGAGGAGCGGGGCAGGCTGAGGGCCAGCAGCGCCTTGAAGGGGAGCTCAGCTGCCACCAAGGCCCTCACGGCTCTTTGCTCCCGCAGACACTGTGGATATTGCGGGCCGCGTCGCCCAGTTCATCGCTGGAGCCAGCCTCTCTCACCAGCTCCCCATCTCTGAGGCCATGCTGACGTACAAGCAGAAGAGGTGAGCGTGGCCCCGGGGTATCTGTCCTGCCTCATGCGGCCTCAGTCTGGGCTGTGCCCGGGCCAGGGCTGTGGGAGACGGGGGACAGGCGAGTGAAGGCCTCGTGCTCTACTCCGCCGGCAAGCAGCGTGGTGCTGAGGGGAACTGGGGTTCCACAGTGAGAGGCCTCCAGAGCCGTCCCCTGCCACCCCCTGATGCGCTCGGCCCCTCCAGTAGCTGTGGGCTGTGACGGTCCCCACTGCCAGGGCTGGGCTGGGCTGGGCTGGGGGCCGTGAGCCGGCACTGGGCTGCCCAGGGGTTGACGCTCGTGTTTCAGCTGCGCTCTCACCTTTCCCTTCTCTTGGTTTCTGGCACCCAAGGAAGAGAAGTCTCTATTTTGATTTTTATATCAGGTATTGGCTTGTGCTTGCTGTGCCGCTGCCGGGCCCCCCCCCCCCCTCCTTTTCTCCCCATGTGCGTCCATCCCTCTTGCCGTGCAGAGGAGCCGTGACCCCAAAGCGGGGCAGGGCTGCCCTCCCGCATGCAAGCCCTCTCCCAGCACTGGAGGGGGGCCGACTCCTTGCCTCCTTGTGTAGTGTGCCCTGTGCTGCCATGTCGGGGACAGGGGGTCCTGTGGGAGGGAGGGCAGAGGAGACTGTCCCAGTGGCCGTGAGCCAGCACTGGCCCCTGGGCCACAAGGTTAGCCGCATGGCACGCAGTGCTCAGCACACCCAGACCCTGACCAGCCTCTCTTCCATGTGCAGCCCCGACGAAGACTCCTGCCAGAAGTTTGTACCCTTTGTGGGGGTGAGTGTGTTGAGGGCAATTGGGGCTGGGGTTGGGAGCGGGGAGGGGGGCAGTGCACAGCCCTGCTGATGCTGGGGAACATCTTGACTCGTCTTGTCCTTGCAGGTGGTGAAGGTGGGCCTGGTGGAGCAGTCCTTCAGCGCCTCTGGTGAGTCCCTGGGAACCCCCAGTCCCTGGCTCCCTTCTCCGCTGGGTGGAGGCCCTTGTTGGTGCCCCCCAGCCCCCCCCCCCTCCAACCCACACTCTTCCTCTCCAGTGGACTCGGATGATGCCACAGTCTGTACCCCCTCCCTGCTGAGCTCAGCGCCAGCCGCCGGTGGAGCAGCCCCCTATGGCAAGGAGACTGTGAGCACCCCACCGCCGTCCCCGTCTGTCAGCAGTGGCCTCTCAGGTGCTGGGTAAGGAAGCCCCACGCAGGCTGAGGCAGTGGGTGCTGGGGGGGGGGGGGGG
>JANZLQ010000057.1:20564158-20581777 GCA_026212715.1 Elanus axillaris
GGGGGGGGTTGGGGCAGTTGCTGATAAGCTTCAGGGAGGGAGAGGATGCAGCTGGGAGGAGATGTCTGAAGAAGGGCTGGGGGATGGCGTTGCAGCAGAATGCTCTGGCCAGGCAGCCGGGAGAAATTTGCACAATGGTGGGAGGCAGCAACACTTTACCAGCAACCTCAGGCTTCCCCTGTGTCTTCCATAGCTGGCATCTGGCACTCCCTTGCGGCTCCATGCCGGGGTCTCCTCTAGTGCCCTTGGTCTCCTGTCTCCCATGCCGCCTCAGAGACATGGAAGGCCCCCCCCCACCCCCGGCAGGAGAAGGAGGGTGGTGTTCAGCACACATTGGGTCAAAGATCTGGCCAGCTCAGATGCAGGGTAAATAAAGACGGCTGAGCTTTGCTGTAATTGGTGGAAGGAGCAGGAAGCTCAGTGTTCTCTCATCTGCTGTTTTGGAGGAATGGCCAGGTAGGAAGAACAGCATTAACCCCAAATACCAAAATGGCTCTCTGGGCACAAAGGACACGTGGCAAGATTTTTGACCTTGGCAGAGTTGCTGGATAAAGGCTTGATTTGCTAGGAAAGAGCCACGTAGCTCCTCAAAGAACTCCAGCTGGTTGGGGAAGCTAGAGGTAAAATAGCTCCTTTGCTTATTACGCAGGTAGAGCTTTGTCTCTGTGAATTTGGCTGCCTTGTTACGGTTTACAAGACCCGTTTGCTTCTGGAAATAATAGCTCGGTCTTGTACCCTGCGGTCAGCTGGTCTTTGCAGCTACCCCAGGTACACTGTGGAGGGAGTGCCGGAGCTCCAGAGCCCTTCAGGGTGCACAGAGTGGTTCCAGGGCACTTGCTGGTCCCAGCTGCGTCCCGGGCATCTCCTGTACTCCTGAGGCACATCCAGTGCATAGCCCTCACATTAGACAGATGCCTGCAGAGGCACTGGCTCCTGGGAATTATTCTGTTTGCTTTAATACTACTTCATGCTATCATGGCAAGGTAATGGCTCTCACTCTGTCTTTTATAGAGAGAGACTCCCAATCAGATTCTGAAGCTAGGAAGAGGTGCTTGTCCTGGCTTCGTTCCAGCTGCTTAGCTCTCATCTCCGCTAGCCTGGAAACAGATTTTAGTGGTGTTCCCCTGTAGTCGCAGGCACAGCAGATGCAGAATGGATTTAGTGAGCTGCCGCAGACATGAGCAAGAGTTTAAAAACAAGGTCTTATCAGCTGATCCGGAGGTGCTAGCACAAGCTCGCTGGCGGGGGTGGTGGAGACCGCTGTTCTGGTTCCAGTGGCCTGCTGAGAGGTGCGTGTTTGCCTGGTCAGCGGGGGCTGTAAACGGCATGGGCTGCAATAAGGAGCAAAATGGTTTTCTGCTAATGGCACGTGTCGGTGCTGGTTTGGGGTGGTTTTTGTTGGTTGGTTGTTTTGTTGTTTGGGGGTTTTTTTTAACCCTTGTTGCCTCCAGTGTCTGTATTCTTTGATCACCAGTGAATGAAAGGAGTAAGACCTTTCTGGTCTTGAAAGAAATGAGTGGTCTGATACAAAACCAACCAGACCGTCTCCTCTGTTTTTCTCAGAGCACATATGCTTATTGGAAGTGGATCATGATTTGGTAACAGAGGATTGCTTGCTCTGGTCAGTTGGAACAAACTGGAGTACCTTTTGACTTGCCATTTCCAGCTGTGGCCTGGAAAGCGGGAGGGGAATGGGAAGCTCCCAGGACCTTTCTGTAGTGACGTAAACCTGAGTCACTGTGGCCAAGTCCCTGTAAAGCCAGCGTACCTCCACCTTGCCCTAGGTTTCAGGAAGGTCATGCAAAACGGTGCATTTTTTGTTAGAGATTGTAGGTGGTGGGGAGCCGAAGCTTCTGGGACAGCGAGGAGTCTTTTGGGCTGAAGGGAAAGAGCATGAAGGAAGCTTCCTATCTCCTTGTGGGAGAGCCCTTCTACTTGAGCTGCAAATCTAGTTCCTTAGTCCTAGTTAAAAGCCCCTGGGGTTCTTGCAGCCTGCTGGTTAGCGTAGACTTGCCCAACACAGGCCTTGTGGTATCTCGAAAAACCCCTAGAGCTTCACACTCAGCTAGAGCTGGCATGTGTCAGCTGCTGCTGAAAGAAGCAATCCTGGCCTTGAACCCTCTCCAGGGGATAGGGAGGCCTGGGCTGTTTCCAACAGCAGAGTCAACTTGCAGTGAATTACACCCGACTCCAAAGCTTGGGGAAGCTGGTTGGGTGAAGCCTTTCTGGCCTTGGAGATTGGCTTTAAAACCACGCAAGGGGCTGCCTGGACGCTAAGGAGAGTCCTGGGGTTTGGGCATGGGAGAATGTGGGTGAGACAACTCCTTGCCTCTGCTCCCGGCTCTGCTGCTGGAGGTGGATTGCGTTGCCTCTCTTGCTCTGGGACAGAGGGCCCCTGTCCCCGCGGGACCCTGCCGAAAGGAGGCATGTGCTGCATTCCCTTCCTCTGGGCCTAAGGTCAGGTTCTAGTGCTGTGGTGCCTGGCCCCTTTGTCCTGAAGTGTTGTTCAGCAAAGGCAAATGTATTAAGGAGTTTATCTAAGGAATTCAGAGGAGGATTTTTTCTTTCTTTTTTTTTTTTTTCCTAATTTTTTTTTCTCCTCCCACATGAGGATGGTTAAGCCATGGGACAGGGGTCGGAAGAGCTTGTGGGATCTCCATTTTGGGAGATACTCAGCCCTCGACTAGGCACAGATACTTGATCAGATACCTGCTTTGAGTGAGGGGAGAGACCAGAGACCTCTAAGAGACCTCTAGGCATCCCTTCCAAGCGATACAACAGCCAGACTCTTTTTATTAGGGAGGAAGTTGCAACACCACAGACTCTCTGTGGTACTTGAAGTCATCCGTGTGTTGCTTTGACTCCTTAGACTATCTGCAGTGCAAGAAAGGTCCAGGCTGGAGGCTGGGGTTGGGAAAGAACTTCAGGCAGAAGGTGGGGTTCTAGGTGCCCCCTTTTTTGGCAGTAGGGTGGAGAAATTCATAAGCCATAGACAAATGGTGGCAGAGGACCTCCTGCACGTCAGCGTTTGAGTGACACCCTTTGGCTCTGGGATTGCAGCTCAGAGGTATGCTAGGTATGAATTCCCAGGGTGCTGCCCCCACACTGATGTCTTCTTTGTGTATTCTTAGTGGTTCTAAGGGAGTGTGAGGTGTACCAGGCGTTTCTGACAGTGGTAACAAGCATCACAGCACCATTCCCGCTCTGTGCCTCACGTGAACCTCAGCAGGCACGTATCCCAGGATGGAGCCATATACTGCAATTATTCCACAGTTCTTTCTTCTAGGAGTCCAGCGTGTGCCCTCTAATTTCTGGCTCTTACTCACGTTGCAGTTCTTAACGTTACCCTGAAGCTGACTGCACGCCCGTCTGTCCCTTGATTTGCAAAACATCCTTTTCTCGCCTTTGTTTCTAAAGCCTTAACATGTGTGTGCAGCTGCTCTTAGTGGTGAAGTTCTTGGGCATCATACGGAGCTGATTGTATTTCTTGTTTTACCCCTATTGGAGCGGCTCTGGAAATGCTGACTGTCGGAAGCGCAGCTGAGCAGCACCAGTTCAGCCTTTTTCCGTGGCTCTGTTGCAGGTGGTGACCCTGAGCACGGTGGCTCTTCTGGCAGTGGTATGGCAGTCTGCGAGTTTCCTGGCAGTGTCGATATGTCCTGACTGTGCAGTGGAAGCCTCAGAGGCTCTGCGCAGCTGACTGTAGTCTCCTACAGTCTCTGTTTGCTTTCTGACACTATGGTATCAAAATAAGAAGACTTGTGCTTGTGACACAGCCTCTGCAATGGTTGCAACCTGGACACTCTGTTTGCTTTTTACTGCTTCTATTTTTCATTTTCAGCATCCAAGGTATTAGGTCTAGGTTTTATTGCAGTATCCCTTAGGAGTGGAGACTCAGCTGTATATTGGTGATTTTGCTTCTAGCTATGGTGGTGGTCAGCCAATGAAGGGTCTCTTTCCAGAGACCCTTTATTCTGTTGTTTAACAGTAGCGAGCTGGCAGAGGTCCAAAGGGAAAAAAAACCCAACAAAAAAACCCTCCCTGCTTTCATCAAGTTGTTTTGTTTCCCAAATAGGTAACCTTGCTGTTGCTCCAGTTAGCAAAAGCATGTCTCACAGCATGAGACTGGGATAATTATTGTGCAAATAAGACTTTAAGCCCCATGGTTCCCTTTCTAAATGCTACCGCTGCTATCTATCTCCCAAACGTGGTCACTCATTCTTGCTATGGGTCAGACTTACTCTTTTCCACAGGAAGCTTTTTTCCAGAACCGGCTGTTTTTCTGCAGTTACCATATCCTTAGATCACCTTCTCCTGCAGAAGAGTTTGCTGCTAAAAATCTGTACCCGCTTCTGTGCAGAAGGTGCTGGCAAGCCATCTGCAGTTTGAAGGAAGCCGCAATTACTGTCTTGACAGTATCACTTGTGCAAGTTGTGATAATACCCTGTGTCTCACGTATACTTGGTCCAGGGACACGCAGGGGGACAGTGAACTGAATTTGTTTGAGGCATGTATAGACCTGAAGTCTCTGTGCTCTCTGTGGTCTTCTAGCATTAGGCATCGTAATCTAAGCTTTAAGGTTCACTTGGACCCATTTAGTCTGGCATCTTTGTTTCTGTTGTGGCAGCTGCTGTGGGTTTAAGATAGAAGCAGTGAAGCTTCCAGCTCTTTCCTCTTAAAGCTCTTGCATGTGGGAGCGGTTTTCAGAGGCAGAAAAGTGGGCTGCCGAAATTGCTGATGCTCAGTGATTTCCCGGTTATGCACTTGAATACAGGAGGAAGGTTCCTGCCTGGCAGGGTGTGCTGGCTGATGGATTCCCAGCTGATTGCCGCAACTGCCACAAAGCTCAGTGCACGCATGTTCCTTCCCTGTCTTCCTGCAGCACTCCTCCAAATGGGAGCAGGGGAGGGGAGACGAGATGGGTGTTGCCAGAAAACCAGGCTATTCTAGCAGCTCACTGTCAATAGGGAAGACGTGCAAACTAGAGCAGAAACATGCTGGTGGAGACCTGGGCCACGACACCTGCAGAGCCGTGAGGAATGCAGCAGGATAAACTAAGGAGCCGGGCACTCCAGCTCCCAAGGAACCTGTTGGAAAAACATTCTTTCTTCCTACTCCAGTCTGAACCTTCCCCTCGCCAAAGGCAAATGATGGTGTCTCCTCTTCTCTCTGCAGGAACCTCCGAGTGCGTTTTCTGCATGGATAAAGGACACTCAGTGCCCTTTACTGAATGTGTGGGAGTAGGAAGAGTGCTTATACAGCAGCTTCAGCCTGCCCGACCTTGGCGTCGGTTGCCATAGAGCATGTTTCCTCTCTGGAGGGCTCGTCACTGCGTGTAAACCTGCCAGCACTGGGGAGAGCTGGAAATAAGGCTCTGTAGGGAAGAACTGTCACTTTGAAGGGATAGTAAGTCAGCTCCCACCAGTGTTTGTTGGTTTTCTTTGCTGTGCAAGAGGTAGCAGCATTGAAGTGACTTCTCTGCGGTCTTCTCTTTGTTTTCTTGTTGGTACTTGGAAGCGGACAGCCCATGTGCCGTTCTCACATTTTTGCACCCTGTGTCCAGCCTGGGCAATCCCCCTGTCCACTCTTGAACGCTGGAAGCATGTTGGTATCTAGCAGAGCTGTGCTTCTAGGATGTCTTCCTAGGAGGAGGAGAGCCAGGCTTGTGTAGAGGTGTTTGCACAGCCAGTGAGAGAAAAGGAGCCTGTATTGGTATGTCTTGAGGATTTGAGGATGTAGTTGCAGGGTAGGATGAGTCTGATGTGCTGTGGGTCAGGACATTTGGATTATTTTCCCTTCCCGATCTGAAATCTTTACAGTTCTGAACAACAAGTGGATCGTGGGGACTGTCAAACGCTCAAGGCTCTTTCTGCTGGAAGGACTGAAGAAAGACAGGATGTTGCTGTAGCAGAGACGCTGGTGGTTTAACACACAGCTTGGCGATTTCTCTCTTGAGGAGTAGTTCTGTGCACAGTGGAATTAATGAGGCTGATTTTCTATGGATCTGGGTCTTGTCTGACTCTGTTACCTACCAAGGTGCAAGCTCTGGTGGCTTTTTATCAAGAATTGTAACGTGTTCCTCTTCCCAATGCGTTTGTATTGTACTTTTTAAAGATGGCAGCAAGATCTCTGTATGGACCTCAGTAATGCTTTCATGAAAACTGTCAGCATTTCGCAGCTGACCCAGCAGACGGAGGGACAGATGAGGAGGCACTGGTACTGCACAGCTGTGTGAGCCTTAAGGCAGAGCTCTACTTTCGTTGTATGTGGGGTATGAGGCAGCTCCTGGGGATCTCCTTGTGTCCCAAGCATTGCCTGTGCTCCAGAGAACTCCCACTTCCTGATTATTTCCCGGTTTCCGAGTCTGGGGCTGTGTTTTCTTATAAGCTGAAACCAGTGACAGGGCTGTTTCACCCTTTAGCGGTTGTTACCCTGGCTTCTGTGGAAGCAGGGAAAGGCCTGTTGAGCTTTCCTGGGAGGCTGTCTCGACCCATTTCAGAGCAGGACAACAGTGCTTTGCCAGATGTGGCAGAGCTAGCATCCTTTGGGCTGCCAGGCTCTTCCCCTGGAGCTGGGAATCCTTGCATATCTCTTCCTGAACTGTGCTCACCCGCAGAAGTCTGCCTGAGGCACAGCTTCCCTCATTGCTTCGGCACTCGATAGCTTCCCCAGATGTGTTATAAAGGCGGGAAAAAGAATAACCAAGGGAATTACGGACCAGAATGCTTAGCTGCCAGTTCCTGGAGAATCAGTTTGGAAAAAGGGATATGAGTGGCAGCCAACCCTCAACAGACCCAGTCTTTTCTTCAAAACAGTAGTCTATGCCCTCTGTCTTGATCTTAGTGAGGTTTTTCATGCTTTTCTTATCATATCATCTTCTCTGAAGCAAACTGGGAAACGTCAGAGTCCAGATGAGACTTTTCAGCGTAAAATGCACAATGCACGGGGCAGCTGCATGTGGAGCAAGGCAGATACCCAGAAGTGAAGGCTCCAGTGGCTCAGGGTTCGTGCTCACGCTGGATCATTAAGCGAGTGTGAAAAGTCAGCATTAAGATTCTGGGGTAGGTGGGTGAGGACTCGGCTCTTGCTCGAAGGTATGAACAGGAACCCGGTCTTCAAGAGACACGAAATGTTTCTGCCCTGCTGAGGTTCAGTAAGGTCTCTGCTGCGTGTCGAGCATTTGCTGCCCTTCCTGAGGGATGGATGTGCGTCACTGGAACAGAAAGAAAAGAGGAGCCGAGAGGAGAGCTCAGGCCTATAAAACAACTCAAGGAACTTCTGGAAGAGTGAGGCTAAAGAGGAAGAAATGGGTGGGTATAATGAGATGTGTTACTTACAGCAACCGCCCCAGCACTGTTTGCCATCTTCACTTTCAGCGCTGCAACGAGGAAGAAACAGGACCCCTCTGTTGCTCAGGGCTCACTCCTGGACAGGGAAAGCGGTAGCTGAGCTGGGGGATCGCCCTGAGCACCCCCCCGGGCAGAGCACACCACTGGGGAGAAGAGGATCTCGGCTCCCTTTCTTCCTGGGGCAGCATTTCTGCTCGCTCAGTAAAGCAGGCACAAGGCTGCTGCCCAACAAAGAACTCAAACCACACAGAGGTGGGTCCTGCAGGAGGACAAAGAAAAATCTATTGGCAGCGCTTTCTCCACCTCCTCCTGAGTAGTGCCTGGGCGGTTCGCCAGGTTCCTGGCAGCAGGGCCCTGGGTGCTCAGGGTGTCAAGGAGATGGTGCTGGGCAGGGGCTGACTGCGCAGGGCATGGCAGCTGCCTGCCTTCAGCCCTGCAGGAGCCTGGCCTTGGAGTGACCGATAACGAGGTAGGTGGTGGTTTTCCTGCCATCGCTGAGTGATGTGAAGAGGCTGCTGGGGTGGCCGAGCTGAGAGGGGGTTAGATGAGCGAGTCGTGGAGCAGTCAGGGTACTGTCGACCTGCTGTAAGAGGTCTTGTCTGCTGCTTATGTCTCTTGCCCTCTCACCTGCTGTGTTTCCCCAGCTCCTGGATTTTCTACGCAGGGATCTTGCAGCCACGCTGACGTTGCGGGTTGTAGCAGTTGGTGTCCCTGTGCAAAGACAGTAGCTTGGTACTCTCCCGTTGTATATCTGGGGGGAACAGGACAGGGAAGGAGTACAGAGTCCTTATGCCATCCTGAGGAGGCCTTGGGCTGGCAGCAGGGCAAGTGAAGCTGGAAAAGCCGTTAGTGTTTCAAGCTGACACCCACGCAAGGGTTACACGAGTGTAACGATAGCAGTTGGTGTATATAAGCTTTCCCACACAGGCGTGATTCAGTTCATGCTGGCGGTGTTACGTCCCTTATCGCCACAACGGCCGTTCTGTGCCAGGGCTGGGATTGTCAGGGTGTACTTTTCTGGTCAGGGAATTTTTTGTTTGGCCCAGTAAGGCCACTGATGCCTCTCTGTCTGAGAGTTGCTCTTCCAGGAGATTTTCCACTGAGGAAGCAGAAAGCTTTGCGCTGGCATCCCTCCGCTTTCTATTCTGTTTCTTCTGCAGTCGGAAGAGGTGTTGAACTCCGACAGCCTCCTCGCATCAGTGGTCTGTGGGCAGGAGGTGTACGCATTGCAACCCCAGCTGCCAACTACAAATCTCTGCTCTTAAATGGAAGCTAAATCAGCTTTCCTTGCTGCTGGGAGTGTGGGGGTGTTGGAGGTCAGCACTGATTCTAGCCTTTTTGTCTCCTGTCCACGTGTGCCACCTGCACTGGTTGCCAGCACTCTGTGCCACAAAAGCGGAGACACGTGCCCTGACAGCCTCATGCTGCCAAAGGGAGAGGGGAAGACGAAGGGGAAGGGCTTAGAATAGGCAACCGGTTGAACGCTGTCTCTGGCTGCTTGAAGGAGGCTGTGACACTTGTGTCTGGTTGTGGCTCTCTGAAACAGCACTGAGGCACCCGGGTTTTGTCTCTCTCTCTTTGTAGGGCTGCAGGAGCAGGACTATGTCCACCATGGTGTACCCAAGGGAGGAGAAACTGGACAAGCTGAGCCAAGAGGAGATCATTTCCAACACCAAGCTGGTGATGCAAGGGCTGGAGGCACTCAAGAATGAACACAACTCCATCCTGCACAGCTTGCTGGAGACCATCAAGTGCCTGAAGAAAGATGAAGAAGCCAATCTCGTGCATGAGAAATCCAACCTGCTCCGCAAGTCAGTGGAGATGATTGAACTGGGGCTCGGAGAAGCTCAGGTGAGAGCGGTGGGTGACCCTCCCCAGGTGTTACCCAGGACCGACAGGGGAAGGCGAGCGTGTGGCCGTTCCCCATAAGCTGCAGGGGCAGCAAGGGGCTGAGGTAGAAGGCCCCGAGGGTGGGCCCTAAGCATGCATGTGAGGGAGATAACGAGATTGTGGTAGTTACTGACTAGGACTCTTGACAAGGTGATGATGGCACTGTCCAACCACCTGAATGCTGTGGAGTCCGAGAAGCAGAAACTGCGTGCTCAGGTGCGGAGACTGTGCCAGGAGAACCAGTGGCTGCGCGACGAGCTCGCCAACACCCAGCAGAAGCTGCAGCGTAGTGAACAAACTGTGGCTCAGCTGGAGGAGGAGAAGAAACACCTTGAGTTCATGAACCAGCTGAAGAAGTACGATGAGGATGTCTCACCTTCGGTATGTTGAGCAGCCACCTTTGGGGGTGGGGGGGGCTGGACCAGCAGGATTGCTTAGGTGTGGTAGCGTTGCTCTGGATTTTTCCCCTTCCCAGCTACCGTGCACAGCAATGCCTGTAACCGAAGGGAGCTTGCATGGGGAAGAGTCTCTGGCAGAACATGGAGTAGCATGCCAGGATGTGCTGGGAAAATTTAGCTTTATTAGTTTTGTTGGGCGGGGGGAGATGGTGGCAGAGACAACAGGGGAAGTTGGGGGGGTTGGTGGGCTGCAGCAAGGAGGAGGGTTTGGCAGCTGACTCGGCCCAGGCTGCTGCTGTCTCCTGTGAGAACCAACAGCATTGTGATTCCCGTCCTCTCAGGAGGAGAAGGAGGGCGACTCTGCTAAGGACTCTCTGGATGATCTGTTCCCAAATGAGGAGGAGGAGCACGGTCCCGGATGTAAGTGTTTGCTCATGCGTGGTTGCTGGCTGTCTCTCTTCAAGCCTGCTGTGCCAACTGTGCCCCTGTTTATTCCTCTGTGCCTGCAGTGCCCCACCAGCACAGCAGTGCAGTGGCAGCTGCCCAGCAGGGAGGCTATGAGATTCCCGCACGCTTGCGCACCCTCCACAACCTTGTCATCCAGTACGCCTCACAGGGACGCTATGAGGTGGCTGTGCCGCTCTGCAAGCAGGCACTGGAGGACCTGGAGAAAACATCAGGCCATGATCACCCTGATGTGGCCACCATGCTCAACATCCTGGCACTAGTGTACAGGTGAGCGTGGTGGGGAGTGTAGGACTGGGTGGTGGGGAGGGCACGACTGGGCCAGGAGAGCTTTCTGCCTCTCCTGTTTACCAGGACAGCGCATTCTGCTGACAGGGAGCTCCCCAGCTTCCAGTCGTTCACCTTTCAGCAAGGTTTTGGCACAGACGAGGTATCTGGACCGCCAGACTCCCTAATATAACTAGGGACTGGCGAAGGTAGGGAGGAATGGAGAAATGAAAGGGCTGTGGGGGCTGGATCTGTCCTGGAAGACAGACTGTTGTTCTCTGTTCCGCTTTGTATGGGCTGTGATGTCCAGATCCCAAGTAACTGGTTGATTTTTGCACTGCAGGGATCAGAATAAATACAAAGAGGCAGCACACCTCTTGAATGATGCTCTCTCCATTCGTGAAAAGACTCTGGGCAAAGACCACCCAGCGGTGAGTGTCTCCCTCCTCTTTTCAGTCACTTCCCTTGACCCGTGGGTGCCACTGGGTCTAGATTGGCGCCCTTATTGCGTGTCTGCAACCCAAATACCAAGGACAACAGCGTGCTCTGTGATGTTGAGGGTGCTGTTCACATGGTGTGGGGCTCTGTTTTACTGCTTCAGTATTTCCTGCTGGTTTGTTCGGTATGGCCTGTCAGGAGGTGACTTTTCCTGGATCCTGCGATGTAGGCAGGGTAGCCTTCTGCCTCTGGACCTCCTTCTCTTTAGAATCAGCTGTACTGCAGGCATGAAGGAAATGGGACAGTCACTGTTACTGCTGCTTGCACCCCTGGTTTGGTCCCTCTGGATTCTGCTTTGTTTCATGGAGAAGCTTATGTCTCTGCAGGTGGCAGCAACTTTGAACAATCTGGCTGTTCTTTACGGCAAGAGAGGGAAGTACAAAGAAGCAGAGCCGCTGTGTAAGCGAGCCCTGGAGATCCGTGAGAAGGTACTGGTCTCCCACGTTCTCCTTCTTTCCAGCTCTCCCTGAGGGTTTTCCCCCATTACCTCACTGCACCTGGGAGATCCAGGACCTACCTAATCTCTTCGGTGGCTGATTTTGCCACCGCCTTTCCTGTCTCTCCAGTGGTTGCAGCCTTAGAGAGGCCTGCCAGGAGGTGGAAGCTGGAATTTCTCCTCTTTACCTCCCTAGTCCTTGGCTCCTGTCTGACATGGGCACGTCCCGGAGGGACTACAGTTTTACTAACTCCAGGAGTCCACTGCAGTCTTTAAGCGTTGACTTTTTGTGGCTTGTCTTCTTTACCCAGGTCCTAGGCAAAGACCATCCTGATGTGGCCAAGCAGCTGAACAATCTAGCCCTGCTGTGCCAGAACCAGGGCAAGTATGACGAGGTGGAGTACTATTACTGCCGGGCCCTGGAGATCTACGAGAGCTGCCTGGGTCCTGATGACCCCAATGTGGCCAAGACCAAGAACAACCTGGTGAGACCCTGGGGAGGGGCCATGTGGGGATGGGGAGTGGTGCCATGGGAAAGGTGAGCATCGCCTGGGGCTTGGAAGGGTGCGGAGAGATAGCTGCTAGAGGGGGGCCGAGTTAATCTGTGTTGCCCAGTGGGGCTGGAGCTGTTTTCTTGGTTGCAGGCCTCCTGTTACCTGAAGCAAGGCAAATACAAAGATGCAGAGGTGCTGTATAAGGAGATCCTCACCCGTGCTCACGTGAAGGAGTTCGGCTCTGTGGATGGTTTGTAAAGCAGAAGCTGTTGGGGCTGGGGGAGGGTGAGCAGTTGGTCTCCTGGATCTCAGCCTAGGCTTGGCTGCTTCTGGTATCCCCCTGGCAGAGGGATGGGATGCCTTGCAGGGCCCCTTCTTCGGGCAGCCCTTGAGACACTGCCATTCCAGCGTGTTATGCTGTTCTACCTCTTCTCTCGGAAGAGGTCTTGGAACGCTCTGGCTGTCAGTCTTTACTGGGTTGGGAATAGTTGTGGCTAAAAGGGGGAACAGCAAGTGGCACAATCACTCCCAGGCATAGGCTAAAGTTTCTCCTATACACCTGGCACAGGTATTGCCCCACGGGAGGACTTGTTCCTTCCTTCCCCTGTCCTGCCCTTGCAATGTCAGCTGCCTTTCTTGGGGCTCTGGCCCAGGGACCAGGGGAATCTGGAAGCCTTGTCACTTCCCTCTGGTGAGCTGCTGGCTCTGGGGACAGAGTGCTGGGCTGTGCAGGAGGCAGAGCTCCAGAGGGAGTGGCAGAGCAACAGGGTGCGATGGTGAGCGGAGCTTTCTTGCCTTCTTCCCCACACAGATGAACACAAGCCCATCTGGATGCATGCAGAGGAGAGAGAGGAGATGAGCAAGGTGAGTCTGAGCTGCTGATGCTGCGTGTTGATAGCAGCAAGAGCCCTGGGAGGGGAAGGAGATCTGGGAGTTTTGATCCTCTCTTATCACAGCCAGACCCTCCTTCCTGCAGTCTGAAGAGCTGCCATGGCCACTGATGGAAGGCCACGAGGAATCTGGAGGGTGGAGAGAGTTTGGCTGCTCCGTGGGGCAGCAGGGAGGGAGGGGGCCCATCAGAAGAGATGCTTTTCCCGGAGTAGGGGGTTGTTAAGCCTCTCAGCCATGGCTGCATGAACTCTCTTTTTGCTTTAGTGATCCCTCTAGGGCACGCAGATGATGGAAGATGGTGGATGGCAGAGGGTTGTGCTGCAGGGCCTTGGCACTTTCTTCCAAAGAGCTGCTAGTACCCGGAGCACAACCCGCTTCTGAAGCAGCCTTAAGGCTGCCTGGGGAAAAATGGAGGTCAAGAAGAAACTGCTGCCATCACCTGGCTTAGGAAATGGAGCCAAACCTCCTGAAAAAGATCTCTGCACAGGGCGGGCCCTAGCTGTTCTATGTCCTAGCTGGCCTCTGAAAGAGGATAGACATGGGTTCTGCTTGCCTTGGGCTAAGATGAGAGGCAAAGAAGCTGTTGCTCCTGTTGCCCAGGCCCTGCTCTGTGCTCGGCTGATAAATGCAGCAGAGCCCCATCTCTGCTTTTCCCAAGCCGAAGACCTCACCTGCTTTTTGGCAGGTGGGTGAAGCAGCAGGATGGAGGGCTCTGGTCCAGTCCTCTAGCTGCAGCAGGAACAGACACTGTCTCTCCTTTTCCTTTGCCCTCAGAGCAGGCCCCATCCTTCCATGGGCTCTGACAGCAGGCTGGCAGGCTTGGTTTAGTGACGTATCAGTCCTATCCTGTGAGTCCTAAGAGCAGGGCGCTAGCAGCTGCCTCCCACCAGCGTGCTAGGTCTTCCCATTGAACCGCTCTCTGCGGTCCTCAGTGCAGAGCAGTGCTCAGCTCCACCTTGCACCGCTCCGGTTGCTGCCCTACGAAGGCTCTGCTGCAAAGAAATTAGACTTGCTGTGGCACCATCCTATGCAGGAGAAATCAAAGTTGGAGTAGAGACCAGGCTCCCCTTGCCCCCTCTGGGAACTGAGACACTTCTGATGGTATCTTTGGAGAATTAAGAGTAGATAGTTGTAGTATGAAGAAGCTATGCTCCAGATAACTGCAAGCTTTGCTACAGGGCAAGAGAACAGGCTCAGGGACCTACGGTTGGAGTGAGATTCTTTTTACAGCCTGGGGCAAGGGTTGAACCTCTTTCCCTGCCCCTGGGGCTCCCATCCCCAGGGCAGCTCTGCCCATTCCCCAAGCCCGCGGCACGGTTGGCATGGCCTTCCTGGCCAGGTGGTGGCAAGCACAGACCTGCTTGTCCTGTTGGCCCAGGGGCCGGGGCTGCTGTGCTCTGCTTTGTGTTGTGTTTCCACGTCTCCTATTAAAAAGGATCAAACCACTCCTGCAGAGCTTCACTTCTTTTTTCTCCTCACCCCTCTTTCCCTCTGCTCTCAGTGGCAGCAGGAGGTTGGGCGCAGCTGGCAGCCCTGGCCTGTGAGGCTCTTTCTGCCCCAAGGGATTTGGCACCTTTCCTCTCCAGCTCAGCCACCCTCTTAGGGCTGCCTTACGCAAGCTTCGGATGTGTTTTGAGTCCTGAGCTCTCCTGTACCTGGGGCCTGCCCAGGCTGCGTAGGCTCTGGCACAAGGAACCTCACACGTTTGGCTCAGGGAGACTCCAGCAGGTGGGGTAAAGAGCTGAGAAGTGCTGTGGGACCGAGTAAGAAAAATGGTCCCTGTAAAGATGTTTTCTTGCCCTCGCCAGAGGGAAACTCCTGCTGTGGAGCAGTGGTCCCCTGTACCTGCTTGGTGAGAGTAGCCCTGCTGGGCTTGGGGCTGAGCTGGGTGCCTCCTGCCCAGCCCCTGTGTCCTGTGGGTGCAGAGCCAGGGCCGTGGCACACGCCGAAGGGCTCGTCACGCACCCAGGGTACACGGTGTGTGGACAAGCATCCTTGCTCCCGCAGCAGTGGCAATTCCTGCTTGCAGGTGCCGTGGTCCCTGCTGACCCGGGGCAATGCTAGCTAGCAGCTAGTGCCCTGCAGAGTGGGTTTTCTTGGCCCTAGATCTTTCTCCTTGAGCATCAAGCTCTGCCCCTTCTCCTGTTGCTCTGGGCCAGCAGCCTCTTCGGGGTGAAAAACCTGGGCATGGAGAAGAGACAGCTAGCTGGGCTGAGCTGCTGTGGAGCAGGCATGACCTAGCAGGCAGAAAGCTTAAATGTGGCTGGCTGATTCCTTTGCTAGCTGTGGCTGAGGGGTTTCATGGCTGGCGTGCCGATGCCTATGGGTTTTGTGTTGGTTGGGGGGGGTTTTTTGTCTCCCTTTCGCATGCTGGGAGCCGTGGGGTGTCATGTCCTCCAGAGCGCCGTGAGGATGGGCTGTGTTCTCCCTGCTGCCTTGAGTACCATGGAAGGGGCAAGGAGATGGGATTGGGCTCCTTGCTGGGGTGGGAACATCACTTCTACTTATGGCCCAAATCTGTTGCAGCAAATGGGTTTTCAGCTTTCCCTCCAGGAACCTGCTGGGCTTCATCACCGCGTTTGCGCATTGTGTTTCCAAAGGCTGTGCTGGTGTGGGGGTGCAGTTTGGGGCCTGATCCTGGCACCCAGTGGGAGAGCAGAAGCCAGAGAATGGCAGTAGGCATGGGGCTAACAGCTCTTATCTCTCCTCACCCTGTAGAGCAAGCACAGAGACAGTGCTCCCTACGCTGAGTATGGCGGCTGGTACAAGGCCTGTAAGGTTAGCAGGTAAGAGATGGTTTGTGGGCAGCTGTGGGCTCTGGAGGCGGTGAGCCCAGGACTCCTGCTCACCTTCCATCTATTACTGCAGCCCGACTGTGAACACCACCCTGAGGAACCTGGGTGCTCTGTACCGACGCCAGGGCAAGCTAGAGGCAGCTGAGACCTTGGAGGAGTGTGCAGTTCGCTCTCGGCGGCAGGTAACCCCAGAGGGACCTTCCCTCGTGGAGGGGGACGTTGTGGGGCTTGGGGTGGCAGGTCATGGCACAGCATTTGGCTTGGAGCGTGGTGAGGGACTCTCCTGGGCCTTGCAGCCTCTGCTGTCCTTGGTTTACATTCCCACGACACCAGAGCACCTTGGTGGTTGGGGTTGCGTTTGTGCCGGGGTACACACGCGTGTACACGTAGGGGTTGTGCGTGTGCATGCGTGCGTGGATGGAGCAGATGTGTCTGTGTAGGTGTGGGGAAGAAGGCATGGCTCCGACTGCAGAAATACTGCAGCTGGGTTAGGGCAGGTTACTGGGCTTTGTCAGCTACTGGGGAGATCTGCACTCACTGGGATATTTTCTTCCCGCTAGTTTTTTGTCCAGGGAACACACTAGAGATTTCTTAGGGTATGTCTCACCCTGAACTCCTCTCAGTCCTCAAATAGTAAAGCAGGAGCTGTAAGCACCTAGCACAAAGGCTGAAGGACAGCAGAAACCTTCACACACTGAAACGTGAAGAAAAAAAGCTGTCAGCTTTGGGGTGGCGAGCCCTTGTCCCCCAGGGTGGTTTATGGCTTGGAGGCGGGGGGCTCACTGAGCCGGGAACCCAAACAGGGACTGCTAAGTGCAGGATGGCGTTTGCCTCCTTCCTTCTTGTGCTAGAGAGTTTTGGCTGTGGTGGGGCAACGGCCAAGAGAGGAGGACAGGACCAAGCACAGCGATGGCACAGCAGATCGCTAGATGGAAAGAACGCAGAAGGGCAAACTAAGGTGCTTCCTTATCCCTTTCTACTTGCAGGGCATTGACCCGATCAACCAGACGAAGGTGGTGGAGATCCTGAAGGAGGGCGATGGCACAGAGAGACGTCGGAGCCTGGGGGGCAGCGTCAAGTACGAGAATGCCACAGACGGTAGCGAGGAAGTGAGTATGGGCGTGGAATGGAGCGGGGTAAGTACAAGACACCATCAAGAATGGCCTCAGCCGGCTGCCAGAGGGAAGGGGCAGCCTGGCTCAGGGCTGTCCCCGCGTGGCCTGTCGTGGCATCCTTGTCTGCCTCCATTCGTTCCCTGCACACTTCCTTCCCCTCTTTCTTGGCATGAGCCAGCCAGCCTGCAAAGGTGCGTGTCTGGGCCTGGCTTCTGGTGTACAGGCCAGATATCCCCAACTGAGGGCTCCTGCTTCCAGCGGGCTGCCAGGCCCTGGCAATGCACAGCATGAGCTGGTCCTGGTCCGCCCTTAATCTTAGCCTTGCATCCTTATTAACATCTCTCCCTGCTGCTCCCCTCTTGAGGTCCTGGCTGAGAGCATCGGCCCCGTCTCAGGCCCATGCAGCCTCTGTGAGCAACTTGGCTGTCTGTCCTGCACTGCGCCACTGGCCATGCTGAGCCCGGGGAGGGTTTTGTGTGTGTGTGTGTGTGCCTGGTGTGTGTGCCTTGTGTGTCTGTGACTGAGTGACCGCAGGGCATGGGAATAGTCTACAGCCAGCATCTTTGCTGTCCCCCTCTCCTGGCCTCATGCCCTCCATAGACTCCGGCCAAGCAGAGGTGGTAAAAGGCAGGTCTTTGCGGGATGCCAGGCCAGGCTGACCGGTGGTGGCAAAGGAGGCTGCTGATTAGCTGAGGCGCAGACGGGGCGACCTGAGCCTGTGTAGGCTTGCTCTGAGACTGAGGGACACTTTGGTCACTAGCGCTGAGTTTGGAGGAAGGTAGCGGTCCAGGTCTGGGAGAGGTGCCTTTTGTCTTCTGCAAGGAGGAGGATGGAGAAGAGGCGGCAAGTGAGCATGGTGCTGGTGGGTGCTTGGCTCGAGGGCTGCTAGAGCTGTTAACGCTTAACCGTTCCTCCTGCAAACTCTAGTTGAGAGCGTAGCGTTAGCTGGGTACCCAGGGGTTGTTGTGGTCTAGCACAGGGGACACACTGAGCACACGGAGTCCTTGCTCCCCCCCCCCCC
>JANZLQ010000057.1:20597048-20619276 GCA_026212715.1 Elanus axillaris
CCCCCCCCCCCCCCCCCCCCCCCCCCCCCCCCCCCCCCCCCCCCCCCCCCCCCCCCCCCCCCCCCCCCCCCCGTGAAAGCGTGAGCGGGCCGAAATTTGGGAGAAAAAAGACAAAAAACACAGTGGGCTCGCGTCCCGCAGGAATCGGGGCTCGCGTCCCGCAGGAATCGCTCCCACCCCCCAGGAATCGGGGCTCCCACCCCGCAGGAATCGGGGCTCCCACCCCGCAGGAATTAGGTTCGCACCCCGCAGAAAATGGGGCTCCCATCCCGCAGGAATCGGGGCTCGCACCCCACAGGAATTAGGCTCGCACCCCACAGGAATTAGGCTCGCACCCCTCAGGAATCGGGGCTCCCACCCCGCAGGAATCAGGGCTCGCACCCCTCAGGAATTAGGTTCGCACCCCGCAGGAATCGGGGCTCGCACCCTGCAGAAAATGGGGCTCGCGTCCCGCAGGAATCGGGGCTCGCATCCCGCAGGAATTATGCTCCCACCCCGCAGAAAATGGGGCTCCCACCCCGCAGGAATCGGGGCTCGCACCCTGCAGAAAATGGGGCTCGCACCCCGCAGGAATCGGGGCTCGCACCCCGCAGAAAATGGGGCTCGTGTCCCGCAGGAATTGGGGCTCGCACCCCTCAGGAATCGGGGCTCCCATCCCGCAGGAATCGGGGCTCCCATCCCACAGGAATCAGGGCTCGCATCCCGCAGGAATTAGGCTCCCATCCCGCAGAAAATGGGGCTCACGTCCTGCAGGAATCGGGGCTCGCACCCCGCAGAAAATGGGCTTGCGTCCCGCAGGAATCGGGGCTCCCACCCCTCAGGAATTTAGGTTCGCATCCCGCAGGAATCGGGGCTCGCATCCCGCAGGAATTATGCTCACACCCTGCAGAAAATGGGGCTCACACCCCGCAGGAATCGGGGCTCCCACCCACAGAAACCGGTCTCCCACCCACTGACGGGGTTTTTGTCCCTGGGTGAACGGATCCGGTTGAGCCCCCCCCCCCCCCCGTTCCCTGCCACGCTCCGGGCCGTGCAGGGGATGAGCCGGTCTCCCTGCCTGTTCCCAGCTCTGCCATTCCTCACCGGTGGCACAGAGCTTTGGGATCTGGCTGGTTGATTTTTTTAAAATTTTTTTTTTTTTTTTTAATTTATTTATTTTTTTTCCCTGTCTGCTGTTTTTCCAACTCCAGCCGCAAGGCCCAAACCCGCCTTTCCTCCCTCTGCTCCGTGGTGTTTCTCCCTGCTGGCCTCCTAGCGCCATTTTCCTTGCCTGAGGAACCCGAGGATTTTTGGCTTTGGTGCGAGAGCCACAGGGACGTGGAGCTGATTTCCAGCCTGGCTTTGAAAGGTCCCACGTCTGCCCCACGCCACGCTGCCTTGTATCTCGTCCCCTTTTGGTTGGGAACCCTTCGGACAGGCTTCTGTGTCGCCGTGCGCAATTAATATCGTTTGCTTTGCAGTTTCTGCTGCGTAATCGAGAGCGATCTTGGTGTAGCACCTGGGGAGGATACTGCCTCGGAGGGAAAGGTATTTATAGTGCTGCTGCTGCTGCTCTTCACGTGTCTGGAGCTGGGATTGAGCCCTGCTGCCAGGCTGCAAGTAATGTCCAATTTACAGCTGATAAGCACGAAAAGCAGCACTTATTTAGCTGATTAGGACCGTAATTGCCGTTTGCCTTGGCAGGCTTCTGGGAAGGCTGTTTCTGGAGCGGGGAGCGCGCGCTTTGTTTGGGCTCTGGTTTGGAGCCACGGGGTCCTGCGGATCTGCCGCGGCATTCGCCTACCTGCCGGCGTGCCGCTGCCGGCAGCTGGGATTTTGGGATGTGCAGATCTGCCCGTGAGGGCTGTCCGCCGCCTTTCCTGCCGGCTCGCTCCCCTCTTCGGTTGCTGGAGTTTCTGGGCTGCTCCAGGCACGTACTTTCCTCCTAGTTTCTCTTGCTGAGCAGGGGCCACGTCCTACAGCACTGGGAGGAACACGCTGCCGTCCAGCTCACGGGACGCTGTAAAAAAAAAAAAAAACCAAAACACCTCAGACGCCAGCAATGTGGCCGAAATGTACGGTTTGATGTCTAGTTTTTACGGGCTAGTGGTAAGTTTTGCGGGTTGCAGGGCAGCGTTTCCCTCTGCCTGTGGATTCTGTTTGGAGAGAGGGATGGGGAAAGACCCGTGAAGTGTGGGGTATCCGTGGCTGACGTGGGTCCTGTCTTTGCCACGTACGTGTTCCAGGAGCGCTCGGTGCCTGGACTGCTGGTTCCTGTTCCTCCATTTCCGTTGCTTGGCGAAGCTGTGATCCTTCTGGCAATGACACTGCAGCGTGCCAGATGTGTGCTGGCTTCTGCTGGAACATGTGGTTGAAATGCTAGCGGAGGAAATATTTGCTGAGTCAACTTTTCTCTAAAGCTAAAAAAATCCCCCAAAGGTCTGTTTTGTTCTGGAAGTGCCTCCGTGTCCCGTGTCGAGCTGTACGTTTCTGTATGGCAGTGCTTTTCTTGTGCTCGCTAGCAAGCCCGTTCCTAAAGAATAAAACCGTTGAAAACAGGAACGATCACAGAGGATCTGAGAATTTCTCCGGGGTTTGAAGGGTCCAAAATAAATTTCCAATAGCACAATTTGGGGTGACTTTCGCTCTTTCAGCTAAAGCTGCCGTCCGTTTTCCAGCGGCTCCAAGTCCTCTGCAGCCAGACCAAGTACTGCGATAGTTGATCTGAGCGAGCATCCCTTCAGCCGCCAAAAAGCTGTGCTGCTCAGCGCATTTCTGGGCTGTTTCGGGGCAAAGCAGTGACGAGCCAATACCATTCTTTTCTTATAAAGCATATGATCCCCCGTGGGACTTGGCTGTGCTCAGGCAGTGCTCCGGGCGGGCTGTCACCCCGACGTGGCAGGAGCTTCAAAGGCGGAACGACTCCATAGTCGTGGCTATAGGCACTTCTTTGTCTGCACAGTGGGTGCTGGACCGCTGAGAGCTGGCACCGACCAGAGGGCTTGTCATGTTCTGCATCCTTTAAAGACGTCCTCTGATCTCCTAATTGATCTGGAATGAGAGCATCTTCGAAAGGCAGCTGGGCAGACGTTTAAACTGCAGCAAGCACCTGTATTTAGTTGCGTGCTGGGTGATGAACGCTCTTGCTCCCAGTCTGCTGAAGCCCTCTTCTTGCTCAAGAGAGGTGGGTGGATGGCACCGCGCATCTGCGTGTTGCTCAAATGGGTAGGTCTTGTTCGACCAAAGGCTGGTCCGTGTTGCATCCGAGCAGACGGGCGTCCCAGGAGAGCGGGCTGCGCCTCCTCCAAAGGCTGTGGAGCCCAAGGGGAATGGAGGGCAGAAGGTGGGAAGGGGGTGGGAAGAGAAGAGCCTGGCTTTGGGGCAGCGGGCAAGAGCTCGAGAGCCAGTCTGGCTGTAAGTGATAAGGCACTTAAAAAAGATCTGAAGGCTGCGAGGCCTGGTTACAGGTATTTACTAGGGGAACTTTACACTAATATTTTTCTTCCCTTCATTGCAATTCATCTGCTATTTGAGCTGCAAAGATCAAAGCTGTCTTCCAGCAAGCACACGTGGACTTAAGTAAATAGCTGGACCTACACCTCTCTCCAGTGAATAAACACTCTTTCCTCTCTGAACATTTTCAAGCGTAGCTCTCGGGCCTGGAATGCGAAATATTTCACATTAGCAGTGGGTGTTTCCACTGCTTTCAGTATTTAGGAACTTGGAACAAATGCTTATTTAGCAGCAGACAGGCTTAGGTACAAACGTGCTCTTTGTGAAGGCAGTTGCTGCTGCGGTGTTTGCAGGGACATTCCCCTGGGATGGGAGGACATGCGATTGTTTGTCCAGACCCCAAGGAAACAGGTCTTGTTCTCCTGACGTGAGCGGCGGTCTCATGGGCTGGGACAGGCAGCCCTGGAGGGCAGCGAGGCTGACAAGATGCTCGGCGTATGCACAGGAACGTCCTCTTTTAGGAGGATTTAAGAGGCGCAGGCTCTTAACGGTGGGTCTGGAGGGGGTTGCAAAAGCTGCGAACTACGCACAGTGGATTTTGCTGTGTGAGAGAGGCAGCTGTACCAATTCACCTCCCCAGGCGAACGCCTTCGGCATGGCGATACCTCCTGGAGAAGGCTGGTCATGCCCAAGGTGGGCGAAGGGCAAGAGTAGTGTCTTTTACCTTTATAAGAAATCAGCTGTGTCTTGAGGGAGAGGGGGAAGGGAGATGAAGAAATGACGATTTGACAAGCGGTAACGCGCTGGTTCTTTGGCGTCAGCGTGCGTTTCGGCACGGCAGAGGTGCTGTGCTGGGTGGCCTGTCTCCGTGTTTTGCTCCTTTGCCTGGAGGGTGTTGGGAAGTAGCATCCAAGAGCTGCTTGTAAATACCTTTAGTCCGTTCGACGTTACACTGCACAGTGGGGTTAAAGGGCTGGGCTGTGAATGTAGCGTACCTTCTCTGCCGGCTTGCCTGGAAGAAGCAATCCCACTGCTGGGCATGGAAGGATTTGGTCTCGGAGAGACCTGACAGGGAGCAGACAGGGATGCTGCAGGTTTTCACGCCTTTCACGGGGCTGCCTGCTAGAGCAGGGGCTGTTCCCTGGGCTTTGTGGCCGTTGGGAGGCTCTGCACGTGGTTCGCGTCTTGTTCCTTGATGTCCTGGTGAGCTTTCAGCAGTCCGAATACCTTGTGCATCTCTTGCAGGTGGTTCAGAGGGAGTGCCAGTGAGGT
Organism: Elanus axillaris; assembly: GCA_026212715.1. NCBI lineage: Eukaryota > Metazoa > Chordata > Aves > Accipitriformes > Accipitridae > Elanus > Elanus axillaris. Next base: position 20,601,753 of record JANZLQ010000057.1, read on the forward strand.
GGGGGGATCCCGGGGTCTTTTGGAAGCTGTTTGCTCGTTTCCTAACGCCAAAGCTATTGAACCACAGCATAAGAAAGCAAGCGCACGGCAGCTCTCCCGTTTGTCTCTCCTCTTCCTTGCCTGTTGCTGGACGATCTGGTCGAGGGGCTGCTTTTATCCGTTGCCGTTGGGTGCTACGTGAGGCAGCAGTGTCCCGTCACCTCTCAAGTCACCCGGTGCCGGCAAATCTCCCTTGCATTGCAATGGGAACCGTTACCATTCCTGTTTGCTTTAGCCCGGACAGCTGGTGTCCCTAAACAAAGAAGGGCCGGACTGAAGGATCATCGTGAGGAAGACCATCTCCTGGTTCACTCTTCCTGTGCCTTCTGACGGTACCACTGTGCAGGCAGCGGGAAGGAAGAGAGGCTTGCAAGGGATGTCTTCGCATGGATGTAGGTTGGTGTCGGAACCAGACCAAAGTGCAATAGAAGCTTTGCAGGATGCTCACGAGCGTCTGCGGTCTCCAAGAGTGGAGCACTGGAAGAATAGCTGTCTGGAGTTTCTTCTGGATATTCCATGGGAGAGGGGTGCAGGCTGGTTGTAGCGAAGCTCCCGCGGGCTCTTGAGGTTGGAGGCAACGTCCAAGTGCGTTAAGCAGCTGCAGCTCTCTGGGTCCAGTCTGGGGGTCTGGGTGCTGCTTGAACCCGGGTCGAATAGAGTCCTGTCCGAAGGCTTGTCCAACGTTTCCTCTTGCTTTGGCACGTTGCAGCAGGGTGAGGATGAACCCACGTCACCCCATCGAGGCAGGGCCTCCATTTTGGGTCATTCCTTTGTTCTGGGGAAATACTTGGCAGCAAGCGCCGTTCTCCTGTGTTTACCTGTGTCTCCTTTTAATCTGTGCGGCCCCTGCCGAGTAGCTGGGGAAGATCTTCAAGCCAAACACAAGTGGTCTTTGTTTCAAAGCATCAATTTGTGTTGGCAGCCAGGTCTGCGGCGCATGTGCTTTTCATTGACTGCTGCTCCAGCTCCGTTCCTCGCCCTTGCCAGCTTTTTTTTTTTTTAAATTTAATACAAAAATGTTTTTTCCTGAGCTTAAAAGGCTGAGCCGTACAGTACTTCTAGTCTTAATTTAAGCCTTGCCTTTTTTGGGGAAGCAGTCTCTGTCTGTGCACAGAACGGGCTGCTTTCCTCTCCTCCGAGAGGTAACTAATACGTGCCGTCTGATGGGCGAAGAGAGAGGCGAGGGGGACTGCCGAGCGGTTTGCAAGCTTCTGAAAGCCTGGTCTGTGTGCCTGGGATGAGGACTTTTGGTGTGCCGGCCCAGCTCGGACTGTTCCCGAGCCTGTTTGTCTTAGAGCACTGTGGGAAGGTTGATGGGTAGGTGCTTTTTTTGTTGATCCTCTTTGCAGACTGTTCCTGCCTGGGGCTGCTCTTTTGATTTGGTCGGCTTTCGAAAATCCATCCTCTCTTCTCCAGTTTTGACCCTCTGAAGTCGTTCTGCAAGGACTGCTCTTCAAAATGCGTTTTAATCCTTAAAAGTATTCGGTGACGTCCAGGCGAGACCCAGGTCGCTACTTCAACCGTTCCCGTTGACGGTGAACAGACGGATGCTGAGGTGTCCAGGTGCCCCAGAGAGCAGAAATGAAAACTAGCCAGATCCAACCCCAGGAGAATTCGTACTGGGACTTGCCGGGGTGGAATGTCGCAGGGATGAGTCCTCGTGAACTCCCCGTCCCCTCGCGCAGCGGGTGCAGACAAATTGTGCGTCTGGAGTCGAGGCATGGCTGGTTTTAACCCACCATTCCTCCTGTGAGATGGAGCTTGCCGGTGGGATACCAATGGCCTGTCTTCTGCTTGCCAAATGAGGCTCTGATTTGAATGGAGCGGGAGGAATTTTGGCATTTGTGGACTGGGATGTGCATAGGGCGCCTGAGCGTGTGTGAATTAAATCCACCGCCGTCAGACGGACTGGACCTCTGTGAGGTTGGGATGGCTGGGCTTGGTGCTCGTATTGTGCAGGGTGATGAATGAGGAGAACTGATACGAGCAGACTCCTGTTTGGAAAATGGGGCGACGCATTTGATTTTGGGTGCGTGAACTCTTCCGCTCCGGAAAAGGAGAAGTTGCAGGCTGGGAGAAGGCGATGAGACACGCGGGGTCGTTGCCTGTGCTGGGAGCTGGTACGGGACGGGGCTGGGGTTTAAGCGAGTGAGTATTAGAAGTCTGCTTCTCTTTCAGACCCTGCCTGACGTCCGTGCGGTTCCTAGATGACTCCTGTCCCGGAGAACAGGAGTGTCCATGAGCGCTTGGCGTTCAGACCTCAGTGCTAAAAAGACGGGTATTTTGTTTGCAGGGTAGCTTTATAACTTTTCCTCTCCTGCGAAGCTGTTGCGAGATGAGGTTTGTCCCAGCGTGAGGATTTTACGCCTGGGTGCAGCTCAGGCTGCCCTGAAAAGCAGCCAAGACGGTGCCCTACCGCTGCCGATCCGGGCGCAGCGGCAAGTTGGCTCCGTCCTCCATCGCTCCAGGTCGGAGGGCTCTGGTCTCCTCCTGCCGTGGTTTTGGGGACAAACCCTGCTCTGGCTGCGGAGGGGAGGCTTAAATGCCTCTGGGCAGCTCTGTGCGGGATTTGTCCTTGCTGTCAAACACGATGCTGGCACAAGATAGGTGCCGTATTGCTTAAGACCAACTATAAACTCTCTCCTCGTTACGGTTGCTCGTTGGCCTCTTTAGGAGCACAAAGGAAGCCTTTGATTCCAAAACATACAGCGACTCTTCAGATGGTTAAAGGCAGGACAAGCCGCGGCTTGCAAGTGCCTTTATTGCTCTCCTACACCGCGCTTTGGTGTGCGTCCTGGCTCTGCTGGGAGGCCCGTCGCTTGCGTGGCACGGGATTGCTGCACGGTGCCGGCTCTGTTGAAGTCTCTGGCAGTGCCTGTGTCGGTGGGACGCTTTCACGGGAGGAAACGTTACGGTTTTTCTTTGTCTTTCCCAGCAAAGATGAGATCAAAGAAGATAAAACCAGCCAGTCTTGTAGGGTGCCACACACAAGGCAGTGCTTCCAGCTCTCCGTAACCATCCACGGGAGCATAGGTGGGTTTGTGCGGCCGAGGACGAGGCGTTCAGTTGCTTCTGCGGCTTCCCTGGAGAGGGGCTGACACCGAAGGTCTCCTCCAGCGGTTGAAGGCTCAGCTTGCTGGGGTCTCACCTGCCACAGCAGCGTTGACCCTTCTTCTGCCCAGCTCCTTTCTGCCTCTGTCTTGGTGCCTTCTTCTTCTGGCCCGGGTACGGCTGTTCCTTTTCCAGTTTTGCCTCCCGTCTCCCCTCTTCGTGGTTCCTCTTCTTGCATCCAGCCCCCGCCGCCGTCACGGCACGCCACGCGTCCCCTTCTCAGGCTTTCCCGTTGCGAGGTTTTCTCTCCTCTGCCTGGCTGTGAGCTCTGCTGGTTTGCCAGGTGTGGCTGTGGCTTCTTCATCCCATCTTTTGAGATTGCTCTTGTCTCCTCGAGCCCGGCCCCCGGTTCACAACGGCGGTGAGAAATCAGAGCAGAGCTGGGGCAGGGCTGCCGAGATGCTCAGGTGGTCCTTGGAAATCAGAGGCTTTTGATAAGAATTCTTCTACTCAGCTAAGGCAAAGTCTTAATTAAAACCACGTGGCCTGAAGCAGAAACCGGTCATCCGAACGGTTAACGTTTTGGCAAGGGAATAAGCACCCAGGAAACAAGAGCGTCGTCGTCGTGCTGGGCATCCTTCGGTGCCACACTGCGTTCCTGTGGCCTCGCTGGGATGGAGATGCTCTCCTGCGCAGACAAAAGACGCGCCGTGGGATGGAGATGGTCTCCTGCCTGGCTCCTGCGCAGACAAAAGACGCGCCGTGGGATGGAGATGGTCTCCTGCCTGGCTCCTGCGCAGACAAAAGACGCGCCGTGGGATGGATGGAGCAATCCGTTTCACCTGGATTGCCGAGCGGCCGCAGTGAGCAGCCAGGGACCTGCAGATAGCTCAGCATAACTTTTTCCTCTCCGGGACCTGGTTGTTGGGTGTCTGTTGCCACTGTTGGTGCTTCCTTGGCCTTCGGTTGCTTAGGATGTCCTGGTGCTCTTCCCACTGGCGGATGAGGGGCTGTCCAGTAAGAATTATTTGTTCTCCGGATACGTTGGGAATCGGCTATCCTGCCGCTGTCTCTCTGAGTCCGTTATACCCGAGCTTTTCTTTAATTTGTCACTGGGGGCTTTGCATTAGGTCTATCTGTAGCAAGCATTCTGCCCAGTTATCGATTTGTAGAAGGGTTCCAGAAAGTGCTCTGCTTGCATATTCTTCCCACTCGGTGACTTTTCTCCATTTTTAGCCGAGAGGTGATGTAGCAACGTCTCATAGAGAAGCCACCTTTTAATTAATATTGCATGAGCAGAGGAAATATTAGCTTCTCTGTCTACTTGCCTATTTTTGTGGCTTTTAATACAGATTCATAAATGGCTCTAATGAAAATAAACGAGGAACTGTTCCTTTCTGTGCCCTCTTTGCTTTCAGAGGTGATACTTGCAGGTCCAGTCTCCCCGGTGATGTTTTTCCCCCGGGAGGCAGGTCCCGGGCTGTAGCTGCACAACCAGAAACGGTGATCGTGAAATGGGGCTGGTCTTCAGCTTTCCAGCGATGAAAAGAGAAGGAGCGGGATGAAATCTGCAGACCTGTAGGGCCCGGCTGGGGACAGATACGGGGACGATGGCGGACGATGCTTTGTAGCCAGGAGGAAGGCAGCGTCGCATAGACTGAAAATGGATGTGCAATGCGCAGCAGGCACTATTAATTAGTGTCCCCGAAATGCTCGTGACGGGGAGGACGGGACACAGAAATGATAACGAGCCCAGAGAGAAGCCCCGGGCAACGAGTCCCTCCTCTGCAAGCTTCAGATGCAGGCAGAGGTCAAAACCCAACGGCGTAGAGCCCATATAAATAGGAGAAGCACCAGCGCAGCTAGTTGGTGGAGTGAGGCTTGTTCCAGGTGTCTCCTCCATGCCTTTTGGCAGCTCCACTTGTCTCCGGCACTGCTGGATGCATGGTGCAATTTTTAGCTTGCAGCACCGTGGTGGCTGCTAGGAAAAAAGCTGGTGCGTTTTGTCGGGAGTGCCTTTCCTCGGGAGCTTCTTCCCTTCCTATGGGAGGGGAGCAAACAGGTCAAACCTGCAGTAAACCAAGCGGCAAAGCAGGACGCACCGGAGACTCCTTCACCTCGAGCCGGAATCACGGCGCAGCCTTGCTCCGTGGGGAGTACGGCTGCAGGATCGACCCCGCCGTAGTGCTGTATGGGGCGTCCCCCGTGCCATCCCCTTGCTCCTGGGAAGGCGGAGAGGCTGGATGCGTGCTCGCGGGTGGGCTATGCAGAGGCAGCCGCGTTCCCGGGGGTACAACGGAATCGCTAGAGCAGTTGCCGCGGCATGGGTGTCACTCTCGAGACTACGGCACTGGATGAACCGCTTCTCCCCACGAGCTGTAAGCTGTCTGGAGAGCTTGGCCAGCTGGATCTTCGTGGCAAATCCATCCGAGTCTCTACAGGCACATGTCTAAGGGAAACTTAGCTGTAAATACGCCGCCGTGACCTGGAGAGAGATTTAAAATATTTATCCCAGAGCAGGGCTTGGGAGATAAATAAGCTCCCTGTCTGCTTCCTTGCGTGCAAGGCTCAGGAGCGCAGCTGTCCCTTGGTCCCCAGCTCTCAGACTCCTCCTCGGGGCTGGAGGGTCGTTTATGGGTGGACTTGAGGTCCCTATAGATAGTCTAAACATATAGCTGCCAGCAAAACGGGGAGGGGGACGCCGAGGGTGTCCGTGTGCTGGTGTAGATGTGAGTTCTTGTCTGTGCCCTCTCTCCCCCCGTCCCCGGCTGCTGTCCCTGCTCCGCTGCTCTCAGGGTGTTTTCGGAGCTCGCTGGTGAGCCGTGTCTGGCTTGGGGGTCTGCCGGGTAAGGTCGTAACCCTCCCGACCTTGCCACCTCGGAAAGCAAAATCTGCAAGACGTCCTGACCAAGCGCACCCAAGAGCCAGCGGGGGTTTTCCTCCTTCCAGTGGGTTTGGTGGTAGCACGCAGAGAAGCAGCTCGCTGGAGCGGCTTCAGTGCCAAATCTGCTTCGTTCTCTGCCTGGAAGAGCAAAGGGAGGGTTTGCTGGCAGGAATGCCCCGTGCCCGGCGCAGCCTCGGGTCGGGTGCTGATCCGACGGCCTCGCTGCGTGGAGAGGAGCCGGGTCGGAGCAGCAGCCTTGTCTTCTCTGCCGGTGTGTTGATGAAGTGGCCGGCTTTGCTTGGAGCCCCTCGTGTGCGTGTCCTGCTTCTCTTTGCACTGCTTCCCTTGCCCTGGCCTCCTCCTTCCCTCCCACCTCCCTCTTTTGTCCCTGAGTTTCCATTCTCTGGGCTGGCTGGGGCTCCTGTTTGCTGAAGGGAAGCACCAGGCAGCTTTATGAAGCTTGTTCTGGTTTTCCCCATCATCTGCCGGAATGGCGTTTCAGCTGGAACAGGAAAAACGCGAAGCCCTGGCCAGGGACTCCCTCTGCACCCTTGTGGAGAAATCCCTCTTGGCTGGGCTCGGGATGGCAGGAGTAACGTCAGCCTTCAACCCTCAGCTGGAGCGACGGGGTGTGGAGGATGTCCTGGCGAGGTGTGATGCCTGGAGGTGCTGGCCCCAACTACCACGGGATGAATTCTCAGCCACGCCGACCTCGTGGGTGAAACAAACTGCAGCCTCACCGCTGCAAGGTCTTGCCTCCAGCCCCAGGGTAAGGAGTGCCGAGTCCCGAGCCAGTTCTGTCGGAGCTTTTTCCCTGCTGGCAGGACCTACCTGGCTGTTGGACACCGCCTGGGCTCTCTCCTCGGCTACCGGAGGGGTTTTGCTTGGTAAGGACCTTTGCGTTCTCCCATGCTCCTTGCTTAAATGGCGAGGGAAGCGTCGTCCTTCGAGACCGTTGCACGGGGCTCATCCTGGCTCTGCTTGGCGACTGTCTGCCGCGTTCCGTTTCGAGGGAGAAAAGCGCGGTACGACCTTTTGCTGTGCCAGCCGGAGAGTTTTTTGGCCTCCAGATCAGCTGTGTCTCCAGCCGGCCGTGTGCTGCCAGTAGCACGTCGGCTATAAATCAGTGTTTCTGAGGAAGCCAGGGAATCGCTCAAGGGCTCTGAGCAAGCCTGGGAGAGTCGGTTGGCAGGACCTGTGGGTGCAGCAAGCCTGTCGCTGGTGCTGAGTCACCCCTGAAGCATTTGTGATTCTCACTGGGGCTTGGCAGCACAGCTGGCGATGTCTGCTCGCAGGAGCCTTTGGCTGACGCACCATTAAAGATGGTTTAATTGAGCCAGCAGGATTCCCAGCTCCTGCACTGGGCTTGTGGCTTTCCTGTCTCGCTTGTTCCTCTGTCTCTCTTTATCTGCCACCAAGATATTGTCCTGGGGGTCCCAACCAAAGCAAGCTTTCTCCTCCACTGTCCCCCCTCCCGGCTGCACCACCCCGGCGCTCTGCTCACGGCTTGGGCTGGTGCTTTGTCTGGGCTGGGGGCTCAGGAGGGGTACCTGGGCTTCTTTTAGGGGCCTGGGACCAGCCGGTTGCCTCAGTGGCCCAAAAGACCGGCGTCTTTTCCCTAGGACCAGGCGTTTTCCGCCTCCCCCCAGAGATGCCCATGCCTCCTCTTGCAGCAGATGCCAGGAGAGTGGCTCAGAGCGGCGTCAACCTGCTCCTGCGGGGCCAAGGCCAGTTGTTCTGGTTCAGCAGCCCCAGCTGTTGCGGAGAGCCAAAGGAACTTGGCTTGTTCCAGTTTTCCTCCGTTCGAGCAAGGTGCTGAGGTGTCAGGACAGACTGCGGAGCAAAGGCACAGCTAGCAGTTCAGCCCAGAGACATCCTCCAAACCCTACGGCCGCCAGCAAATCCCTCGGCCTTGGAGAGAAAACTATGCAGCCTGGTGGCTGTCCCACCAGCCCAAGTAAGTCCGCGGCGGGGTATCGGTTGGCAGCAGCCCTGCTCTGCCTGGGAATGAGGAGGAACCTCCTGTCGCGTTCCCGTCGATCCGTGGCTGCGGAGTAGCAGCATCCTTGTTGCTGTTCTCGCTCGTCGCCGGAGCAGCAGCTGGATCGTGCGATGGGAAATGCCCTGGACCTCGCTCCCCACCACCACCCCCGACTGCAAAGGTTTTTACCGTGTCGTGTTGCTTTGGGGTGGCTCTTCTCTTACCCTGCTGTGTCTGGCTTTGAGCACACAGGAAAGCAGGCTCTCTGTCCTCGTGCCCAACCTTTTTTCTCAGTTGTTCAGGTCTTTTCTGCCGTGGCACCGGTGTGAGCAGTCCCTGCCTGCTTTGGGACTGGGGCTATGCGCGATGGAAGCTGCAGGCATCTCCCCGCTGTGCGTGGCAGGGAGCTCTTCCCACCGCCGGCCGCGTCCCAGCGCGTTACTGCGAGCGCTGCCTCAGCGTTTGCTCCAGCCATTGATTTACAGCGTTCAAACCCCAGTGGCTTTGTTCTGCGATAATTGCTGAGAAATTGGGCTTCGCCGTTCCCAAGTATGGGATTCTGGGCAGGGAGGGGAACCCCCCCCCCCCCCTCCTACAGCTTGCAGCCTCTCTGAACGGGTCCGGGGAGGCTAATGGGAATTGTGCTAAATGGTTGCAGCTTTTCTTTTTTTTTTTTTTTTTAATTCTAAAGCTTGGTTTGAAGGGCAGAGTTGGCTTATCAATGGTTGCTCGGAGCCTGTGTTTCAAAGCAGCTCTCCGTGCAGAGGGCAGTGGGGAAAGGTGCCGTGGGATGAGCAGATGCCCTCAGCTCTTAGAGGGTAGGGATGCCGCTGTGCCTACTTGCGCCGTGGGTTGCTTCTCCTCCGGATCGGTAAATCCCACCTGGAAGGTTGCATGATCCGGGTACTTTGCGTTTCAAACTGCTCGTGGTTGCAAATGGCCGTGCTACAGGCTAATTTGACGTAGCCTTCCGTGGAGCACGCGGAGGAGAACCAGACGGGTGGTCCGCGTGGTGGTGTGAAAGCATCGCGTCTCCGGCAAGTCCGGAGCGAACCGCCACGAAAGGGAGAGGCTCAGTGGTCGTCCGAGCAAATCCGCGCTCAGAGCCGAGCCGTTGGGATCCAGGTGTGCGGTAGAACTGGAGAGGCAAAGAGATGGTGTTTTCCCAAGTCCCTCGTCGTCTTGATCCACCCCGGTACGTCCGTGCTGTGTTTATCCCAGACCTGGAGCTCCGAGGTGCTGGTGCAGTTCCTCATCAAAGCCCACTCTAGCTGAGCATTTCTTGGAAAGGCTGTTTTGTACCCATCCAGTTGTGCTGGGGACTCGAATAGGAGTGATTATTTTTTTGTAAATTATTATTTTAATTTTTTTTCTCCCCTGGGTGCAGAGTGGGCTTTTGTTTTTACTTTAACTGGAATGGGAAAGGACGTAGTCTTAAAAGGCTTGTATGATGGGTGCCCAAAGGCTTTCCAGATGTTGGGTTTGATCAGCCCAAGCCTGCCGTGTTCAGAGCTCCTTGCCTGCATCAAACCATTTCCATCTGTCCTGGTGGGAGCGAGTGGTTTATTGCAACTCTACCCGTCTGAGAGGCTTTCTCAACTGGAACCTCTTGCATAGAGGAACATGCTGGCTGGAAATCATTTGGAGATGCAAATCTCTCTGGGCGTTTGGCTTGGCTGCTGTTTCCGTGGTATCTGCTAAGCAGTGGAATAGGGCTGTGTGTGGAGCAGGCGTGCTCCGAGCAGCTGCTTTATGTGGCTATAGGGACCGACCAGCAAGGCGGGGGGGGGGGGGAGGAATTGCTTGTGTTATTAAGCATTCATGATTTTTCCTTACCACCTTCTACGTCTTCAGCTGGTGCAAATGAGCCTGCTGGCTCTGTATTTGTCACCAGGAGGGGAGGCAAAGCTGACCGGCGTGTCGTTCCCAATCCTGGCACGCCAAAAAATCCGCTTTTGTAGGAGCGTGTTCATAGTGAACCGTGCCAGTAAACACACGGCTCGCTCGAGCCATGAATGAGAGGTCTGCATGGGGCCCCGTGCTCGCCGAGAGCCTCCCGAGGACAAAGAGCAGATGCTGGCGTGCGTTGCTCCGTGGCAGCCTGCATCCTCTGGGCTGCAGCAGATGGAGATCGGGAGGTGGGATCGAGGTACTAAGCGCTTTCCTGGTCCAGTGACGGCAGAGAGGGCAGGACGAGAGGCCGGGTGAGTGGTTTTATTTACTGCCTGCTGCCCTTTGTGGCCCGGGAAGGGCTGGCTCGCTTCTCCGCAGCCGCGGGGGGTTTGCAGCAGAGGCTGGGTTGGAAGGAGCCTGGGTGCTGCCGGCGAGCAAAGAAGGACTGCTGACAGCTTGGGGTGGTGATGGAGGATGGGGAAGAGAGAGGAAAAGGAGGGATGCGTGGAGTCCATTGGGACCCAGATGTCCTAGGGAGAAGGGGGCTGCGTGTGCCGTGCCCGGCCGCGGCCGGGAGGAAAGGCTGTCAGGTGGGATTTGCAGTCCTGAGCATTAGCAGCGTCTTCGGTGTCTGGGATCTTGCTCCCTTTTAGGAACCGCTGCCAAGCTCGCACGGGCTAAGCTGCTGCTCCAGCACGTGAGGAGGTAAAGCGGCATGTCGGGAGTGGAGCCTTGTTCTCACAGACGGAGCGGGGAATCAACAAATGGACCAGCAAGCTCGGGATGCTCCAGCCCTGTGGTTTGATTGCCCAGCCTTCAGGAGCAAGCTGGGGCTTGAAGCCCGAGCGTGCTGCTCTTTGATCCAAGAGTGGCTGAAAGCAAAGTCCCAGCACTGGAGCCGTTCCTGGGGACTTGGCAGCGGAGGGGATTGCTGCCTGCAAACAGCGATGTTTAATAAATTGCTCCTAAAGACCTCTTTGATAATGCTTTCTGGGAATGTGTGATTGAAACCTGTGGGAGTCCCGGACCCCAAACCCTAACACAGTCCCCACGGTGCCTTTTGTGGCCTTGGGATGAAGCGCGGGTTATGGTTTTTTCCCAAAATATGCCTGTGGTTGCCTTTGACGCCAGATTTCTGCTGTGGCCCAACTCTCTTTCCCAGAGAACATGGCGATAAATCAGTCCCGCGTTTGGGGCTGTCCGTGTCCGTCCCGCGTCGAGCTCCGCTGGGACACGGGACCCGAGCGTTTGCTGCTCCGTCCCTTCTGCTGAGGTTTGCTGCTCTTTTCCTTCAAGGGGGGGGCCTTTCTTCTACCCCTCAACTCTGCCCCTGGGCTTGCAGCGAGCCAGCTGGTCTTCGTCGCTGTGGCCTGGGTTGTTGGTTTTCCTTGGGGTTGTTGGCAGCGGCGAAGCACGCGGCCGCGGGATGCAGTGGCAGCTTCGAAGCAACGCTCTGCCTGTGTCTTCCCTGTCTTGTTTACAGGTCTACGGAGCTGGGAGCAAGCGCAGCAGAGCGACGCGCGTCCAGAATGCTCATCCAAACCTTCCTTTTCCCTTAGCGATTCCTCCACTGAAGAGGAAAAGCCTGTGTTGCTGCCGGGTTGATTGCAGAGGCCGCATTTCCTCAATGTTCGGAGCAATGGCGGTGGCAGAAGCAGAAAGGTCACGGTGCGGATACGGTGGGGTAGTGATATATCAGCTGTGGATTCCCAACTGGCAAAAACCTATCGCTGCCACCTTGCTTTGCTGAGGTTTGTTAATTAACCGACGCATCCGGAGTTGGTCGCGTGGTAGAAAGTGGTGAAAGCGTCTCCTTAATCCCGCTTTTTTTCACTCTGAGGCTGAAGGGATGGAGCCTGGGGATGGACTGGGGCTACTCTTGCCGCTCGCCTCGAGTTTGTGGTGGGGGCAGGTCACCCTCCTCTCTCCCAGCTGCATCCCCGGCCTCCTCTCTGCAGAAAAAGAGAGGAGAAAAGGCGGAAAAGGGCACGCTGCGGTTGCTGCAAGGCACGCAGGGCCTTCCGCAGGAGAACTGCTGAGATCCTTACCCCTCGGGTCTTCTCCAAAGGGCCCTGCAGGTTTGGGGAACCGGGGGGAGCAGGCACTCCCGCTCCGGGTGCTGCAGCGGTGCCTTCCTAGGGCGCGTGGCATCTTTGCCAACTCTTAAAGAAAATGGACAGGGAACAAGTGTTTAGCAGTGTCTTACCAAGCTCTCTTCCCTAGTTAGGTGCTGAGCTGGCGGTGTAAATACCTCCAGCTCCCACCTCAGGGCTGAGACTTGCAAGCTAGTTGTTGCATCCCCAGGGATTACTGGCTCCGCGGCGGAGCTGGGACAGCTGGGAGCTGCCCTGCTCTGGCACGGGAGCGTTTGAGCTCCTCTCTGTTTTATGAGAGGCCAGACGAGACGCTGGCCAGCCACGTCCTCTGCCAGAAGAACTCCTCGGCGGGGGGAGAGCTGGCTGTGCCAGTTTTTGCCGCTAGCTTCTTCTGTTGTATCCTGGTATCCGTGGGTCTTCGTTTTATTTGTCTCCTGCGAGCCAGCTCTCCCCCTCCGCAGCTGGGGTAGATCCGAAGCCTCCTGCTGGCAGGGAAGAAGAGGAGGAGGATGGTTCCTCTTTGGGGAGGAAGGATGCAAGTTTGGGTCCTCTGGGCACTGCAGATGAGTTGCAGCTCCTCTCATCTGCTGTTCCAGATGTGGAGCATGAAAGGAGCTGGCTTGCACATCTGGCTGAGCTGACCCAGGGTGAACTTTGCGAAGTGTCCCTGGAAGCAGCTCTGCAGAATAACGCTCCTGGGGCCTGGCTGGAGAGCGGGGCTGGGCTACAAGCTGCAGAAGCCCCACAGCGCCGGGCTTGCTTGCCAAACCGGGAAACCTTACACTCGCGCAAAACCCTCTCCCAAATCCCATTCCTGTGCTTTTAATTCCTTGTTTGGTTGCAAGTAGCTTTGGTATTACTCGTCCTTGCATCCGCTGTGGCGTCTGAAGAGGTTGGTCGCCTAGGATCTTTGGGGGAGAAGGTGAAATGGATCCTTTCCTTTCTTCCCCTTTCTGTCCTCTCTCCAGGGCTCTTTTCGCTCGGTGAGGAGGTGCCCGGGAGCCGGGCAGTGGGCATGCCATGGGGTGGGCGGCTCGGGATTGAGGGGGAATCTTGCACGGATCTCCCACGGGACTGGGAGACGCGGAGCGCTGCAGCGTGCTTCCAGCTCTGCTGGCACCCCAGCCATGGCAAACGCCTGCCAAGGTCTGCGCCGGCTTTCTTTCCTTCAAAACTGCTGCTCGGCCGGTGCAAGTGCCGCCAACTTGCCTGTTGCTTCCCCAGCGCGGCTGTAGGTGAGCGAGACGGCTGCGGAGACGGCAGGGATCAGGGGCTGTGCAGCAGCTGAAGGCCTTGTGGTTGAGGCTGCGTTCCCAAGCGATGTCGTTAGGTAAGGAGACAATGATTTTTGGATTGCTTCAAGATGTAGGCGACTTTGGCCCGTCAGGCGGGGCGGGAGATGGGCTGCCTGCTCTCCCCGGCTTACACAGTTCGCTCTGCGGCACCAAGATGGGGTTGAGCTACTGGAGCGTCCCCGGGCGAGCGCTCGCTGCCGCGGGACGCGTGAAACGACCGACGGAAAACCTGGCTCGCGTCGAGGCTTGGCTTGTAATGCTGCCCTTGTAGCCTGAAAGGTTTGAGCATGAAGTTTTGGGCTTGCTGCCATGGCAGGGACTCGCCGGGCAGCACCCATGGTGCTCTCAGGCCTCTTGGTACGGTGCAGAAGGCGGACGGACCCTCTCGTTGGCTTCAGCCCTAATTACAGCCTCAGAGATGGCTGATCCCCCAGGGACGAGTCCTGCCACCCTACCCATTTTCTGGCTGCGTCCCCGTGATGACAAAGCCTGGCACGTGATTGCAAAGCCCACCAAGTTCTGCAATCCATGAGGTTCGTTGTCCGGCTGTCTCCACGGCACAGCGTGGGAGGACGGTGTCCAGCCTCAGAGGTGAGCACTGAAACACGCAGTTTGCTGCCACCTCCTTCCCCAAGATCCCTGTTGTGTCTCTGCGCCTGGGATGGACCAAACCTGGTGGGAACGGGGATGTGGGATCCCCCAAAACTTCAGCCCCAATTTCCCGGTGCTAGCCCCCAGCTCTACCATGTCCCCTTCAGACCCTTATTATACTTCTGCTGCGTTTTCGTACAGCTCTGGCTGATGAGGACAGCAACATTAAGATATCTCTCGCTTTTCTAGCTCTGGAGAACGGCCCCAAGCCAAAGCGTTCCCAGGCTGTGCTGCAGCCTGCTGCCAAGTCGCTGCAGCATTTGATGGGGTGGGCTACCATGGGGCTGGGTCTGCTTTGCCAGAGGTTTGCTCCCTGGCGAGCTCGTAGGATTGAAAACTCGCTCTGCAGAGCTTCAGGCAGCAGTAACTGGCCGTAGGGTTACTCACAAAGTCTGTCCCGGATGCGGCTTTCCTGCTTTTGTCAGCCTGAAACGCTCTGCACACGTTCAGCCCGCTGTGGCCGTTGGAGGAGGCTGCAGCGTCCGAGTCCCGAGCCCAAAAAGCGAATTGAGATACACCTGGTAGAAATTCAGGCTGGCAATGCAGGTGTTTAGCGCGAGTGTTTTTCCTGGGAAGCTGCTGTTTGCCTCTCTAAGTAAAAATTAATTTTCAGCAGGGGGATACCTCGTTCCTGCCTTCAGATCTTTGCTACAAGTGTGCTCCCAGAGCCGGGATGTGATCTCAGCCTCCTCTCCTCTCCGTCCTCGCGCGTCCTGCTGATGCCCGTCCCCTCCCTGCAGACGATTTGCTCTGTGGTGTGCGGGAACGGTACCCTGGGGACCTGTAGGTACCAGCGCAGCTTCCCTACACAATTCACTAAACCTTCATCTACTACCTCAACAGGAGGGTTTTGTATTTCAATTAGATATCCTTTGGGGAAAACACCACTGGGTGTTTTCAAGCGTGCTGCGTTTCGGATGTGTTTATCTAGCCTGGCTGAAGCTTTCCTGAAAAGCTTTCTGTAGCCACAGTTGAAATGGTTTTCGCCCAGAAACATGTGTCGAGGGTTTCTTTTTCTCCCAGTCAGGGATGGCTTGTGTCGCATACGTACGCGGAGAGCGGGTGTTCGCCAGCGCGTTCATTTGGGACTGCTGCTTGGCGTTGGCTTTGCGGGACTGTGGCTGGCCCCGCTGTGTTAACTAGGGGAGAGCTCTGCGCTGGATTTGGGCTTGCTAAGCCAACTTTCAACAAACTTGGTGTTGCTGGGTATTTTTCAAGAAACTTGGAGCTGCTGGGTATTTTTTGGGGTGGCTCTCGCTAAGGCAAGACAAAAAGTCTCAATTTTGCTTCTTTCAGCAGCTCCTAGCGATGCAGCCCAGCCCCTATTAGCTCACGGAAGCCCAACAGAAACACGCTGGTGTGAAGGTGTCCGGTCAGACTGAGCCCCGCTCACCTTTGCTGCCCACCGAGTGCTGCCAGAGCTCTCGTCTGCCGGCTCGGGCAGCTCCGACAGCCTCCCGTGGCTAAGCCGTGCGCGTGGCTCTGCCGCGCAGTGGTGCTGGGAGGTCCTCTGGTTCTTCATTCCGTACAGGTGGTGATGTCTGATGGCTTTATACAGGTTTTACGCAAACTCTGGCATAATGGCATCCCAGACCGTCTGCTTGGACGGCTTTCTTGAGCCTCTATCCCAAAAGCCCGGATGAGACGGAGGGGATGCACGAACCCTGCTGACTGCAGCCTGGACCAGGGCTCTACAAGCTTTATGGACAAGTGCAGCGCGTCCCATCTCCGAGCACCGGGCCCTGGTGCTCTGGGTTGAGAGCACTGTGAAAAGCTGTGTCCGGCTCCGGGCTTCTGATGACGTCTTCCTCCCCAAAACATCTGGACCACATCTAGCTGCTTCTGGTCTTTCCTTGTAGCCCAGATCTGATGTATGGCTGCGACAAGGGTCTCCAGCGTGTGCGGCCAGTCCATCCAACGGCACCTTGGATGCTCTTGTCAAAACAAAACCACAACTTTATGGCTCTTATTGCACTTCAACGCTTACTTATCCCAGTTTACTTTGGCGCTGGTGCTCGTGAGATGTTCATCACGGGGATCTCGCTTGAGCTGAAACGGTTGCGTCCGTTTCCCCAGGATGGAAGACAAGGACATAAATGGTTTCTCCTGTTCCACCGGGGAGCTGGATCCCAGTGTGTCCTGACACCTTGTAAAATCCCTGCTTCCCACGTGGAGCTTGTGCCAAGCCTTCGTCATGCCTCTTGTCCACAGAGCCGTGTCCTCCTGCCTGGATGTGGGGGATGCTGAGGCAGCAGAGATGGATGTGATGAGGCTACTGAAGCTTTTTTGACCAGCGCTGCTTGAAATGCAGTTGTGCCGGCAGTGATGGGGCAAAAGCAGTTCCGCTGCTGTTCAGTGTTACGCTGCTAATGCTGACCATTTAATGCTAGAAGCACACCTAATTTAAAATATCATGTCTTCATACCCTAATGCCCTACACCTTCAGAGAGAGGTGCCTCATCACGAGCTCCAGCACTAGCATGACTAGTAGACCGTGAAAGGTTTTGGGATGCTGAGACCCCAAGAGGAGAACTGATCCATCTCCTTCACGAGCTCTCCTAATGCACACTGCCGCCTTGCACGTGTTTGGTACCGTACCGCTACGGTTTGGTGGACGTGTGCCTTGGTGCCCTGAAGCGCATCTGTGGAAAAGGACAGACCCAGCTCCTGTAGGATCAAACTTGAGTGGATGTGGTGGGTTGACCCTGGCTGGGTGCCGGGTGCCCACCAAAGCTGCTCCGTCGCTCCCCCTCCTCAGCTGGACAGGGGGGGAGAAGATATAACGACAGGCTCGTGGGTCAAGATAAGGGCAGTTTAATAAAGGGAAAGCAGAGGTCGCGTGCGAAAGCCAAGAGAAACGAATGATGTTGTTCTCTACTTCCCATCAGCAGGCGATGTCTGGCCACTTCCCGGGAAGCAGGGCTCCAGCACGCCTAGTCGTTGCTCCGGAAGACGGAAACGTCCCCCCTTCCGTCTCCCTTTACTTCGCTTTTATACCTGAGCTGACGTCATATGGTACGGAATATCTGTTTGGTTAGTTCAGGTCAGCCGTCCTGGTTATGTCCCCTCCCGAGATCTCGCCCAGCCCCAGCCTCCCGTTGAGGGGGGCAAAAAAATGTTGGGGACGCAGCCTTGGTGCTGTGCCAGCCCCGCTCAGCGGTAGCCAAAAGGCTGGTGTGTTATCGACACCTTTCTAGCTACCGATGCAGGGCACAGCACTACGCTAGCTGCTACGGGGAGAATTAACTCTGTCTCCGCCAGCCCCGATACAATCTCCACCCCTTATTCCATACCATTTGCGTCATGCTCAGGTCCCGCCTAATTTAATACACATATCCTCTAACCACGCTGTTGTATTTAATTCTCATTACTGAAATCCCTTCTTATCAACACTTACAGCTATAACAAAGGGCTCGTGGGTCGAGATAAGGACAGGAGAGATCACCCACCAATTACCGTCGAGGGCAAAACAGGCTCAGCTTGGGGAAAATTAACTCCACAACTCCCAGAGTAGGGTAATGAGAAATAACCCCAAATCTCACAACACCTTCCCTCCGCCCCTCCCTTCTTCCCGGGCACAACTTCACTCCCGGCTTCTCTACCCTCCCCCCCAGCGGCACAGGGGGACGGGGAA